>OOFC01034717.1:24825-40315 GCA_900323345.1 Pseudochromis fuscus | reverse complement strand
TGCAGAAGATAGAGAGAGGACAGGGTGAGGAGATGATGTGAGATTCTGTTGAGAGCTATATTAGACAGAGCAGGGTAGCTGGCTATATGGCAGGGTAAATTGGTGTGTGTGTGTGTGTGTGTGTGTGTGTGTGTGTGTGTGTGTGTGGTGGTGGAAATTGGTGTCGGCAGGACCCCAAATGGCTGTTTTCCTGCCTGACAGAAGATAAGAGAGAAAAAAATATATATATCCACAGAAGATAGCAGAATCACAGGAGAGGAGAAGGAGAAGGAGAGAAGAGAAAAGTAAACAGGGAGAGAGGAGGAGATGGAAGGAGGAGAGGCAGTGAATGAAAGGAAGGTATTAAAGTTGGAGAGGAATATTTTGATTTCATTTTCTGAAAAGTCTCCTATTGAACTGAGGAAACACATCATATGAGCAGAGATGCCGCTTAAATGTTAACAAAAAAGCACCAAAAATGCTAAAAATGACACATTAAACACCATATTCCTTCAGTCAGAAGACCAGAATCAGCTTTTCCATCATCTTTCTGTGTGTGTACAGACAGCAGGCCTTCAGATGTGTACTCAGGGTGATGTGATTTCGCTTTTTGGTGGAGGACTTGTGTCCAGGAAACTGGCCACCACATCCATCAAGACGAATTTGCATCTATTTGCATCTTTGTATTCATTTATCACAAAGTTTGCTTGACTTTTAGTGTAAAGGTCAAACCCTCTTCTTCCTCTCATATCCAAATATGGTCACTTCTGGCTCCAAAAAACCAACATGGCCAAGTTCAAATGTCAAACTCCTGGCTCCTGACATCACAGTGACTACACCCACCTCTTATATTCTGCTGAAACCATACAGCCATAATAATAATTCAGACTTTGTCACTGGGATCAAGATGCATGATCCTCCACTAAAGGTCAGCTCGCCGTTAATCAACAGGCACCATGTTTATGGTATGCCAGCTGTCTTTTTGTGAAGATTGTGACCTGTGAAGATTTTTTTAATGCAAATCTTTCTGAGACAAAAGCGTCCCTCTCATCCTCCTGCCAGTAACTGCTGTGGATTGTTTGTTATTTAGTAACAAAACGTAGTTAAATGAATTGAAAACAATTATTAAAACAAAATATTGACGTTATTTACTGTTTAAAATGTGAAAACCCGCTAACTGTATGATTTAAAGGATATTTCCTGTTTGATAGGAAGTGCTTTTATTTTGAAGTTCACATAAGAGTCAGCGATGTTAGCTTGATGTTGTGCGAAGCAGCGGCGCAGAAGAAGACTATTTCCGTTTTTTCCTTTCTGTCAATTAGCATGGATATGACTAGTAAAAGAGTTTCAAAGTGAAACACATCCGTAGCACGTGTTTATTGGAAACTTGCACTTCAGGACAGTCACCAACAGCTGCAACTAAGGTGTCGTGATTCAGCGATCCAGCCTTCCTCACCAGCCGTCAGGTATGTTTTCAACCATCACAAAAATTAACAAGAGAGACTTAAAAAAAAACTTATTCTAGATGTTATGTAAGTAGATTCCTGCCCCAAATTAGTCAGAAGCAAGACAAACAGTCGTCCTCTGGTGATGCTCTGACCAGTAAAAGCTCACGAGGGTTAGAGTCTGAAGGACGTCCACATGATGTCACCGTGGCTCAGGTGGGAGAGTGGGTCGGTTGTCTACAGATTGTAAGATTGTAAGTTTGATCCTTGGCTCATCGTGTCCACACGTCAACATGTCCTTGAACAAGACACTGAATTCAAGTTTGTCCTGATGGTAGCTCGCAGCTTGTACATCACCTCTGAGAGTGTGTGTGTGTGAATGAGGTGAAAAGTTGTGTAGTGTTTTGTAAAAATGTAAATTCAGTCCAAATTTAATATAGAGGGTTTGATTTTAATCAGTGTTTTTGTGGCTGGTGACCATTTCACTCATCGTTCCTTTGTCATGGTTGGATTTAATCTCAGGTTGTTTTATAAAGTATCTTTTTTACAATGAATGTATCTTTAAATGTATCTTTTTACGATGAAGAAACAAGACAGACGAGAGGAAACCCCGAGGAATTTATTTCTACCTAATCATCCTCTTCCTCTCAGGTTTATCCATCACTGGTCCAAACATTGCGAGGGTTATTCAGTAAAACAAAAACATTCAACAATTGTATTTCTTCAGCATAATAACATGAGATTATAAAGACACTGAACCAACCTCCAGTACATGTCCAGTTCAGTTTTTCTGCTTTGGATGGAGAGAAGGTGTCCTGTGGCTGTGGTCAGATCAAATCCCAAGATGCTTTGTGGCACGAGTCACATGTAAGGCTGCCCTGTGTTTTATTCTCTGTTTGACTTTCTCCGACTCCAGTTTCACCTAACAAGTTGACCCCTGTCTGTGAAAACACACACACACACACACAGAGCAAACACCTAATAAAACTCAAGAACTGGCTCTCACACAAGTAAAATACATTTTTCTTTTTTCTGATTCTTTTAACACACAGACTGTATGGTCTGATATGTTCAGTTAAACAACTCAAAAGACAAAAGAAGAAAAGTAAACACAACAACAGACAATTCAGCTTTCTACCTCAGCAGCAAACACTGCAAATGGTATTTTTCCTGTCACTTTTGTTCCTTGTAACACACCATCAGCTATGTTATCCAAATCAGCGCTGTCCCAGATGTCTGTCCCCACCTCTGCTGAAAGCAACACAGGCCGCCTTTAAAAACAGACGTCCATATGTAATGGCTGTAAGGCAAGGAAAGACGGAGAGTAGGAAAAATGGGCACTTTTCCTCTCTTTCAGTGGTGGGTAGATTGCCCTTCACAGTCTAATGAGTTCTGAAGGAGTTGAGCATAAAATGGAGGGAGAGACATTCACAGGCCAGCAGGCTGACTCATAAATAACACACCTGAGAGCGGAGGGAGGGAGGGAGGAGAGATGGAGGGAGGGCTGGGCTGATAGGGAACCTTTAAAAGTAGTGAAATATATACATCAGTGCACACAAAAGCGAAGGCCTGCTGCAGAGAGGGGGAGAAAAACACTTAGAAGAAATGGAGCCAAATAGAAATGCACACAAATTCAACAGTGTGTGAGGAATGTGGCCCCAGAGTGAGCTTAGCTGTATGTACGTATTTCATTTTACTGTACACATATGTTCTCCTACTAGTAAGTAAACCACATAGGTGAATGGCACAGTTGTTGGCCTCTTTTGGGTGAATACACAGCTGTGACATGTAGTGGTTTTCCTCAAGTAAAGGCTGATACTCAATTTAAAGGCCGGTCAATACAGGCCACCAAAAAAAAGGGGGTGCAACTTACACATATAAATTTAAAATAAAAATAATACAATAAAATAAATGCCCTGTGTTGTGAATTGTTTAATTAGTAACAAAATGCATAAATTAAGTTAAACTTAGTTAAGTGATTTGCAAACAATTATTAAACCTGAATATTGACGTTATTTACAGTTTAAAATGTGAAAATCCGCTCACTGTATGATTTAATGGTTATTTCCTGTTTGACAGGAAGTGCTTTTATTTTGAAGTTCAAATATGACTTAGCGATGTTGTTAGCTTGATATCGTGCGAAGCAGATGTCCGCGAATTACCGTTTTTTCCTTTGTGTAAATATGAATATGAGTGAAACACATCTGTAGCACGTCTTTTTGGGAAGCTTCCACCTGACACCCTGTTAAGAATAAGTCATGAAAGGGTCTATCCAGTGAAACGAAACACTAGAGGGCTTTTATTTTGAAATGGCTACAGAAAGCGTAACGCAGCCACTTGTAGCATCTCCCAATCCAGTTTGAAGCCTCAACACAAAACTGAAATACAGCTTGTTAGTAAATTAGAAATAAAGACCAGTCTCTAATACAAGCCTGACTCAAATAGAGGCTTGTTACTTTCTGAGACTGAACCATGAAGCTAGGTGCTAAAAGAAGCACTCTCACCAAGGATAGTCAGAAACCTGTAATAATGTGGAGGAGGACAGTATAGGACGGATGAAAGGATCTATACGTCTGCACACACACATATGCACTTAAATAGGAAAAAAAAACATGTTATTCATACAAACCAAGCGGGGAGCGAATGAAAGACAGGGGAGCGGTGTTATCTCCATAAGTAGTTTGTCTACGCAGATGCACACAAATGCATCAGGCAGACGTGTCGAGAGAGACGGAGGCAGAGCACGGAGATGGCCTGGCATATGCCGGGTGGTTTACATCCAGCCAGAGAAGGCTGAGAGTCACTGAGGCAGAGAGAGCAGCAGACAGCAGGACAGACTGAGGAGGAGCATGACGCTGCATACAAACACTCAGTGGGGAAAAAACCAGACTAGATTCCTTGTGAAGGTGTGCACATGATGCTTACAACATACACATTTAAATAAATAGTGTTCGAACATCTGTATCACTGCAGCAGGCTGCTCCTCACACACAGTACAGGGAGTTTCTGCACAGCTTGTGTTTCTGCCGCCTGTCACTTTGTTTCCTCCTTAAACGCCATCACAGTCAGTGCGACTTTGTTAACATACAAATTAACTGAATCCAATCAATTTTTCATTCCCAGTGTTTTTGTTTTGATCACTTTGACAGTATACATTCACTAAACATGTTTGTACGCTTGTTAAAGCCACGCCGCTCGCCGTTAAAGCAGACTGCAATTATTTTAATTGCAAATGCATTTCAGAAACACCTTCGCTTGATAAACCCTCTTGTTCCGTGGTCTGTGATGTTTCGCTCGCACACCTGTCAATTACTGGTGTCTGCTCAGCCTCATCATCACTGTGAAAGCCATTACTGCTCTGTGTGCACAGTGATTCTTATATGTAGACTTTTTTTTATCAATGCAGGAAAGGGAGCAGGATTCAGGAGCGTGCAGCAGCTGAAATCTCTATTTGTCAGGTGGATCTGCAGTGTAGAGGTTTACTTAAACCTGCCTCTGTGTGAACTGTGTTTGGAGCTAATATGCTGATGTTTAGCAGCTATAATGTTCATTATCCTGTGGTAGACTGGCGACCTGTCCAACCCCGCCTCTCACCCATTGGGATAGGCTCCAGCCTCCCAGAGACCCAATCAGATAGGCGAGTATGGATGATGGACTCTAACTTATTAACTGCATCCATCTTTAACAGTCTGAGGTTTTAGGTGTTTCAAGGAGTGTTTTTCTTTGCAGTCTCTGTTGTTTTGGACACAAGTCCTCCACCAAAAAGAGAAATGTTCAGTGGTGATTGGCTTCACATGACCCTGAGTACACGTCTGAAGGCCTACTGTCAGAAAGATGATAAAACATTCAGTCAATTTTTTTCCACAAGTCAGTCTGATGTTAGTAGCTAACGTTAATCATTCTCCTCAGTGATCAGGTGGTTTATCTGAAAATCATTTCATCACTAAGTAGATATTCAAAAAGAGGACGATTTAGGGGCATGGCTAGTTTGATTGACAGCTCTGGTCTCCAATGATTGACAGGTGGTTTGGAGGCTCATTCATTGGTGAACTCCAGTCACATACATATTGAGCCTTGGGTTCAACATTCACTCATTATAAGTAAAACTAGTTAACCCTCTGTATGACCGGTAATACAGAGTGACTAGCATTAATCAACTTACCATCATTTGTCAATCATTTACCCCAATAATGTTATTCCAGCCTATTCCGAACGCTGACAAGTGGAGCATATATTACATACATTACAGCAGTAATGCAGGAGAATAGAGTGTAATGTTGTACATATTACCTACATTACAGTAGTGTATGGAAGCTCCAGTTGTCGTCTTTCAGAATCAGCTGGAATTACATCACTGGCGTAAATAGTTGGGGAATTACGGTATTTTGATTGATGCATGTCACGTTATGTCACCAGCTAAATCTTTGGGGTAAAAGGGTTACTTACCGTATTTTCCAGACTATAAGCTGCTACTTTTTTCCGACTCTTTGAACTTAAACACCGGTGTTTCTCATGTATCGGCGGCACGAAGCTCGTTGGCTTTTTACAAGCTAGCAAGCTCCGTGCCACCGATACATTTAGCGTCATCACATCAAAGCCGTTCAGAGTGGACCACATGAAACTGTTCGAATAAATTCAATAGCGGCTTATAGACAGGTGTGCTCAATAGTCCGGAAAATATGGTAATCATGTTCTTATCCCACTGTTCAGGTCAGGGCTAAAACACCTGTCCATCCCTCTGCTTTGGTTGTGTAACAGTCATACAAGCAATTTGTCATGTCCGGGGCTGTGGTAGGCAACATTAATCTAGTACATAAATATAGAAAAAACAATGTTCCCATACAGATGCAAAACACATCTGTAATTTTCAGAAACAGCGCTACAGGCTTGGATGCATCAGCTGTTTGCCGAGTGTTCACTAAAATCTCAAAGAAAACAACAGTGATCGCTCACATCCAGGCATCTGTTCGACCTGTTTAAATGATGCCCCACTTGTTTTATTGTTGTCCTGTAAAATGTGTGTTATAATATTAATATTATGTGTGTCAAATATACATTTTTGGCTCCTATTCAGCTGTTTACCACTGCAGACCACAAACATGGCGGACACATCCCATAATCCACCGTATGTTCCTGAACTCTATAGTGAAGCATGGTGGGGGTTGGTGATGCACTGGAAACCTGCAGCGTGTGGAGGGAAAGATGGAGGGAAAATCCTCGGGGATAGCATTTGATAAGCTTGGGAGTCATTGGACCTTCTAACCAGACAATGATCCCAAGCATATCTCAAAGTCCAGCAAGGCTTGGTTTTAGAAGAAGAACTGGAGGATCCTGGATTCACCATCACACTCGCCTGAATTGACCCCCATAGAAAATCCCTGGTGGGATTTGAAGAAGCAAACCAAAGCATATTAGTTATCTGGAGGCCACTGCCTGTGAAGATACCTCAGGAACACTCCCAGAAGCAGGCGTCTGGCCATGCATCAATGTTTGCAGCAGGTCATGGGGTTGAATAATTTTGAATACCGCAGTCGTCATTAAAAGCCACAAAGAGCTGAAAGTTAGTAAATTATCCCATTAAACCTCGTTTACATTCACTGTTATCATGCATCTTAGTTTAGTGCTGAACACAAAGCGGAGCTGAGGCTGAGCTTAATGTCAGAAATGTCAGGTTTATGAGAAACATATTGGACGTGATGGCGGCACTGGAGGAAAAGTTATGGGCTCACGGGGGTCGTTACGGTTCATGGATGCTACGTGAACTGGCAATGCATCCAAAAGCTCTGACATCTTACTAAAAACCCACAATCGGAACCTCATGATGGCGCCACGGGAAAAGTCAGGGGATCTATTGGGTGAGCCTCATCACCTTTAATGTCTGTGCAATGCATCACATGTGGTGAAATAAATCAGTGAGAACCAAAGCGACGGACCAACCAACGTACCCATCCACGCTAAAAGAACAGAAGAGATTACATTTCAGGAACTGAGAGGTAGATCACGTTTTTATGCATTGATGCCAACTTAAATTCATACCTCAATTTATGTCACTCCCCACACCTTCCTCCTCCCCCGACGCATTCATCACCTTCTGTTCTCACCCTCTTCCTCCGTTCCTCGGTGCATCGTTATCAGCGTGAGTGGTTGTGGGAGGCAGATTTCGCCGCTACAGGCAGGTACACGCTAACTCTGCGAGCCTTATCACTAATTCAGCGAGATCAAAGGTTATCCACTCGAGGCCCATTTATTACAGTGACACCCTCTGTTTGTCAGCAGCGGGATGTCAGGCTGCCTGTCGCTGTCGAGCAGCAGCCGCCTTTCACCCAGCCCCGCAACAACCACTAATTATTCCTTTCAGTTCAATTAGTTTGTTTGCAGCATTAATTGAACAACAGTTTACAGAGAAAACATTGACTTAAGCCCTCATCTTCCTCCTGGTAGTCATAAATACACACATTTATTCTTACTGTAGGTAATGAGGTTTGGAAGCTGCAGGGAAATTCACATTTTCAAGTCAGAGGAAGTTAAATACAGCTCAGCAGATAGTCAGTGTGACTGCAGGTGTGTTTATTTGTGTACTCGGTACTGGTACTTGTGTACAATGGTGGCCATTGGTGTGTGAGTGTGTGTGAATGGGCGAATGAGTGGCCTTGTAAAGCGCTTTGGGGCCTAGCTAAGGTCAAAAAAGTGCTATATAAATGTACGCCATGGTAATTCATAAGTATTATCTACTAATTTTCATGCAATTTAAGCTAAGCATTAATACATTGCATGATTTTAAAATGCAAAAATACAACTATGGTTTCTGGCTCGTGTTGTAGTACTTGAGATCAGTCTTGAGACCACTTTTTAGGGGTCTCGGTCTCGGACAGGGTGGACTTGGGTTTTTTGATCAAGACCGGTCCATTTACTTGGCGTAGTAGTAGTGGTAACATTTTTGTAACTGTATGAAAATAGTGCACAATACAACATGCATCCCTAATCGACAAGTTTGCTCAGTACAACTAGCTAAAATCAAAACTGTAACCATGGAGACATAAGTAAAATGCAGCAACCCGGGCTAAAAAATTAGGCCAATGCGGACGTGCAATACTCCCGATGGCCACTAGAGATTGACTCCAAAAAGCTGACTCCAATGACTTCAATTCAAAAATTGTCATTTTCAATCATGAAATACTCTGTAAATGCATTTTTTGCTCGAAGCTAAAGTAAATTTTTATTATCCAGTGGTCTGTGTGAAAAAACAAATCAGGTCGATATTAGGCTTCAAACAGGCAACTCTATGGGGGCGTGGTTAGCTTGATGCAACAGAACTCCAGTCTTATTAGGCAGTGTCATCAGGTTCAAGGGTCAGTCCCGCCTCCTCACTCCTCCCTTCATATCCAAATATGGTCACTTCTGGCTCCTAACAACCAACATGGGGACGTTCAAATGCCAAACTCTTGGCTTCAAAATGCAAGTCTACAAACCACAAATAACATCAGGTCATCTTCTTCCATCCATGAGATCAGAACTGGACTAAATAATATGAATTATTAATATTAAATGATTTTTCAGGCACAAGTGGAGCAACAATGTTTTAAAGACCTGTTCCCTCAACTAATGGTGAATATTCTGTTGGCTATTTTACTTGTATGTCCTTTGAGTGTTACATACATGGTACTTTTATTATAATGTTGCTGTGTGTGTGGATGGACATATTAGCTGACATATTGAATAATTACCATGTTGCTCTACAAATATTAAAGGTAATCTCTTTGGTTTTAATGTGATGTCAGTACCTGTGGGATGCTGACTTGATTTCATATTGTTGCACATGTGATGTCAGCAAACCAGATAGTAACTCCCTTTCTGCCTGTGTGTCCCAGTTTATTGTTTTAAAATTGATAAATCACTGATAGCTTGAAGTTGTGTTTGTGAGTCGAGTTAAATAAATCAAGAGATGCTCTGATGATACTGGGACTGAGCAAATCTATCCAGCAGTTAATCTAAAATAGGGGAAGTAATCGACACTGCTGCAAAACAAAACCCACCTGCAGAGCTTTGGTAATTGAGATGATGTGTGAAAAGAAGAAAATGAACCAGCAGATGAACAGTTTTATCTTTAAATCTTTCAAGGAACTAAAAAAAAAGAGTTGTGTATTAGAAGATGATTACTAAAAGTGAACTGAAGGAGCATCGCTGCAGGCCTGAGGGGAAATCCATACACCAGACAACCAAATTAGTCAGGCAGCTTCAGAAACTAATTAGATATCAACTGAATTTATGTATTTTTTATTTTCAAACATCATTAGCAAGCAATTTCAAATCCAATTCCTGAACAAGTCCTGCATCGTATTTGAATCAGTATTACAGTGACATCTGAAGCACCTCTGTCCCCTCAGGACCGAGCTGCAGCAGGAGGAGGACGGAGCTTCCTGGTTGTAGCTGATGGCGGTGAAGTCGGCTCACTCCAGAGACAGAAAAGATGGGGGGAGGTTGGAGTAAAGCCTCCAGTCTCATCCTCATTGCTGGGAGTTGACTGGGACCTGGAGCCGTGGTGAACAGCTCTGAAGTCAGCTGCCTCGTTCAGTGACAGGAGATGTGACCGAGCCTGATATTACTGCTGGCACGAAGCAGGCAGAGGTATTACAGCCATCGGTATCACCAGGAGAGTGGGAGTGAACCTCAGAGGTGAAGCTGACAACACAAAAGCACGTCAGAAAACCAGAACTCTGATGGGGTGATAGATTTGATCACTTTGAAATTAGTTACCGTATTGTCCGGACTATTAAGCGCACCTGTCTATAAGCCACTATTGAATTTATTCAAACAGTTTCATGTGGTCCACTCTGATGTGACGATGCTAAATGTATCGGCGGCACGGAGCTTGCTAGCTTGTTAAAAGCCAACAAGCTTCGTGCCGCCGATACATGAGAAACACCGGTGTTTAAGTTCAAAGCGTCGGAAAAAAGTAGCGGCTTATAGTCCGGAAAATACGGTAATTAAATTGACGTTCAAATGATTTGTCAGATTTGTGTGAAACTATACCAATAGAGGCCAATGTGGAAGTTTTTAAAAAAGTGCAGTACTTCCAATGGCCACTAGAGGCTGGCTGTAAAAACACTCACGCTCGAATTGACTCCAATTGAAAATGGGCATACTCAGTCAGTAAATTTTTTCCACAACTCCTTCTGATGTCATTAAAGTCATTAAGTCAACTCTTCCTCTCAGGGATCTGATGGTCCATCTGAAAAACATTTCATCATTAACCCTCCAACACCTCAGCCTGTAAATTTCCACGTGAACTTTTTATAATTATTTTGATTTCAAATTCAACAAGCAAAATATAATATTCTTGTGCATTTGCAGTGTTTTTGTTCACTGAAAAAGTTTTTTTGTGTTTTGCTGCTATTTTTGCTTCACCACACCTAGTAGTAAATCACCTCCTTTGCCGGTTTCTGGGAGAGGTGCTGGTAAAATTCCCATAATGACACCGTATTCACCGTAAAGTGCAACATCTCAGCTCTCTGGAGCCATTGGTATTTTTCTGATTTCGCAAATTGTGATATAATTACGGTAATCCAAAGACATGTGCAGACCTGTCGCTGATGACACGCTCTGAATTAAAGGGTTAAGGAGATATTAGGCTTCAAAAAGAGGAAGGGGCGTGGTTAGTTTAGTCCACCAACGACATCATGCGGTTGTCCTCCATGCTATATGCAGCCTGTGGTAATATGTGACACATTTATTCCAGTTAGTCACAAGATGAGCTTAAATTCACAACACAATCCAAAGCTGATGAGTATGTGAACAGCTGATACCGTATAATTATAGTTCTGCAGAAGTTCTGCAAGCTGTGGTAAACTCAACAGACTCCGACATGAATTACAAAGTTTAGTGTGACGACCTTCACCTCCTCTCAAAACAAAGTGTTCAGCTTTTATCTGTTCAACCATCCATCCTATAGACCAGCGGTAAGATTCATATAAAAGACAAGAATCTATCCACTGCATCATTAATCTGTCCAAGTCTCCAGGTCTTCACATATGAAAGAAAACCACCAACAAAGTTTAAAGGATTGTGACTTCTGATTTAATGGCTGCTCCTGCATTATCGCCATGTAAACATCAACCTAATTATTCGCACCACGGCCTGGATCTTCATCGGTTGCCCTGTTTCAAAGTTCACAGTTATCTCTTTCTCCAAGATGCTGCTCTGTCCTGCTCTCCTATAATATAAGTGAATGCTGCCTTTCAGCACATTGTTAAACACGCCTTTAATCTTGCAGGGAGAATGAAATATTAAATTTCAGCGCAGAGATCCTGAAGAGCCACGGGCCGATTATTGAATACTTTGAAGAAGAAGCCGAACCCGCAGCCGCTACCCTCAAATACCGAAGCTGTGTTGAGAAAAAAGGTGTCTCAGCTGCATTTTTTATTGTCCTGCATCCCCGAGCTGTCTGCAATAAGGAGTCTGTTTCTAAGCCTCGAGACGGTTTTCAATAGTCTTACACGGATATCTAGTGATTGTGTATTGACCTCCTTTGTAGGCATAGACGAAGTACCTAGCATACTGCTAACGCTACACTAAATCTGCTGCTCCAATCTCACAGTAGAAAACACACTTTTGTTGGTCCAACAGCTGGTCAATATAACACTCTGCTTTGGATAAGACCCTGAACTAGACAAGATCTCAGCTCATAATGCTCCTTCAATCATACACTATGCTCCACCACCCTTTGTAATTTACAGGCTTCTCAAAGCTGCTCTATATACCACTTGAATTTAATTAAAAGTCAGAAGAAGTGTTTCCTGTTGTCTGTCCGGGTTTATGGTTCAGTAAACCTGAAAATAACTTCGAACAGTGTTTATACCAAGAACACCTAAAACTGTTCGGCTTCGTGACATCTTAAAGTTTTTGGTTTGGTTCAGTTAAGTAAAAAAAAATAATGGTTTCCATTAAAACAGGCTCTGAAATTAAGTTTAAGGAAACAAGTCCTGTTAAAAATCACTGTGGAAAAATTAAAAGTAATCTTTTTATGGTGAGATGATGCTATGATGCTAAGCTAAAGTCCACCTGAAACAATATTTTTTAATCTTAGCTTGTGACACATTTCTGTCAAAAACAGGATATGTAGGCGGGACAAAATGTTTAGTTTGGGAGATTTGATTGGATGATTGAAACACAACAAACTACCAGAGCTAGCTAACGTTACGCAACACTACGTACTAACTGATGACTAACTACTATTGGTTGAAATTGCTCTGAACATTTTTTTTGCTAACATGGTTGTAAGTGTAACAGTGTAAGTGAACAATATGATCAGTGATGTCAGATGAAGGCTTTTCTTATTTCAGACTTTAAAAAATACAATGTTGAGTATTGGTTTGAAAAATAAAATCATGTTTTTCCAATCTGTCCCTACACCTCACCTTCCTCTTTGTGACTCTATAAAATCTTCTTTAGAAGTATTTTTGAAATAAATATAGTCATAAGAGTATTTTTTTTTCAAGTATCAAGTAATAATCAAGTCCATAAACTACTAAAAACTAATAATTAAATAGCCATCCATCCACCCCAACATCCTCCCTATAAGACTTAATGGCTCTATAGTAACATCACCTGATTTCCTCTTCCTTCCTTTTTGCTGAAATGTAAAATATCTTAATTTAACAATTTATTCTGGCATTCACATAAAACTTAACACACAGGATGAAAAAAACAACTCACACAAAAATTTTATCTTGAAATTTAAAACAAAAGTTGACGAAATAATCTCACCTCAGCATCAATTTGTCAAGTTCATGGGAATAAACGAGCCACCCGAGTCCTCATCTGTACTTCCTGTTTCCTACTGACATCCTACCTGCTTTGGATGAATGACCAGTAAAATGCTGAGCTTCATATTTTTCCTATAACCAGGATTCATACACGGGAGACGTCCTCTCTGTGCTCTGCGACTCCTTTTTCTTTCTCCTTTCTGTCTTTTTGAAAATCTTTCAGCAGGATTCACACATGTACAATAACCCTGCGACCTCGGTCCCGCCTCATCTGCCTTATGAAGAGGTCGATATGGTTTCTGCCGTTCGGTCCCTGCTGGGAACCAAATGTCAATAGCAAGCTGTATTGGACGTTCATGTGAAGATCAAAAGACTGACCCCGAACTCATACAAAAGCCTGTCCACTCATCAGCTCTCAGGGAATAGAGCTGCGTGATGCACTGAATACAGATGCTGCTTTATATTGTGCTGTTTTTAATTTAACTCTCATTCTTCAGCGGTGTGTAGCTCTGTGCAGGTATTGGATTGGAAAGTGTCGCTAGTAGTTAGCATTGTGCTCCATTGATTGTTTAACAAATAAGAAAATCGGCACGTATGGTTCTTTTAAACGATGAGAGAAAGTGTGAAAATCGTTATCAGTAATTGAATGTGTACAGTTGACTGAGCAGCAATTACAGTAAGCTCCTAATAATGATCAAAGAGGACTGGAAAAATATCTAAAGTGGGGAATAGTAGACCTGCCAGGAGCAATTAGGTAACAGATAATTAGACTTAACTATAATTACAGGCAGTTTATCCTCCATCCTAAAAAAAATCTCCTTTTAATTACATTGTATTTCCCATAATTTCATTTAATTTACCCTAAAATATATTTGTATGAGCAAACAGCTTCCCCCCCATCACTTTATCCAAGTGTAAATTGTTTTAGCTGCTTCATCTTTCAAGCTAATCCACCGAGGCTGTGACCTCCTGCTCTCCACACCGAGTCCTTTTTTTTAAATTTAACTGTCCTCTGATTCGATTCAAGATTCCAGGATCGAAAAACCATCTTCTTCTCCTGCTCGCCTGACTTGCCGGTAACAATACCTCCATTACCGCAATGACAGCAGCTTTAGTGTCACCATTTAAAAGCCACTGAAGTAATTTGGGGGAATTACACTGAAGCGTTTTTTCGATTTGGGTGAAATCTTGATGCGCTTGTCTTCACGTTGTGTTACAATGTCCCACAATGTGTTCTTTAAGAAAATTATTACTGTAGCAGTGGGGGGACACCTCTTCAGTTAATCGCTCTGCTGACTCCATTGTCCTGGAGGTTTTCACTGTATCACGTGGACCAGTTGCTGCAGAGCTGTGGATTTTATACTTCTAATTGTTATTTTTTAATTTTAGTCGTCATCAGCCATTGTGATGTTAAAGTTGAGCATCAGGAAGACCTAGCAAAAACAAATTATGGCCAAATTTTTAATGCTACATGCTAATTTACTTAAAGTGAAAGTCCAAGCATAGATGGTATAAAATGCACCAGGTCTCAAAAAGGAGGCCAAAGAGGAAGTGCAAAAAAGTGCAATACCACCAATGGTCACTAGGTGCTGTTGGCAGTGTTGTAGTACTCGAGATCCCTCTTGGTCTTGAGACTGGTCTTGAGATCACTTTTTAAGGGTCTCGGTCTCATCTTGGACTCAAAGGAATTTTTACTCGGTCTCGGACAGGGTGGACTCGGGTTTTTGATCGAGACCAGTCAAGACCAGGCCAGCACTGTAGCTGCTGCCTTTCTGGTGTCATGTGGTCTTTGTGGATGAAGACGACTGGACACGCTAGGAAAATTAGTTTTTGTTGCTGTTGATTTATGTAAAACCAGACTCATTTAAAAAAAAAAGAAAAAAGATACTGGTCATTTGGTTCTGTTTTGTTGTGATTTTTCTTTGATATTTGCAGTCTTGGTCTTGACCTCCAAATGTCTTGGTCTTGTCTTGGTCTTGTCTTGGTCTTGACCTCCAAATGTCTTGGGTCTTGTCTCGTCTTGGTCTTGACCTCCAAACGTCTGGGTCTTGTCTTGGTCTTGACCTCCAAATGTCTTGGTCTTGTCTTGGTCTTGTCTTGGTCTTGACCTCCAAACGTCTGGGTCTTGTCTCGGTCTTGACCTCCAAACGTCTGGGTCTTTTCTTGGTCTTGACCTCCAAACGCCTGGGTCTTGTCTCGGTCTCGATACTCTCTAGCCTCGATAATGTCTTGGTCTCGGTTGGTACGGTCTTGACTAGAACACTAGCTGTTGGTTTGTTGGAGTAACAATATCTCAAGGTCATG
>OOFC01034715.1:0-12544 GCA_900323345.1 Pseudochromis fuscus | reverse complement strand
GCTGTGTATTCACCGGCCGAGGAGGCGCAGGGCGCGGGGAGCAGCCGAGAGGCCGAGAGGCTGAGAGGCCCGCTGCATCTCAAATGACAGGCGCTGCAGAGGCAGGACACACAGGCCAAGGTGTGTCAGTGCTGCAAGCCTGAAGGAGACGGTGGACGGGTCACAGAGGCTTTAGAGAGCAAAAGTGTTATCGTTTAAAGTTTTGTTGTTTTGTAGTTGTACTGTACATCAGGTCAGGGCAATGCTTTGCTCCTGACTGTGCATTAATACAATAATATAAATGAAGAACACACTGGACAACCTGATCTATCTATCTACCGTATTTTCCGGATTATTGAGCACACCTGTCTATAAGCCGCTATTGAATTTATTCAAACAGTGTCATGTGGTCCACTCTGACCGGGTCTGATGTGACGAGGCCAATGTATCGGCAGCATGGAGCTTGCTAGCTTGTAAAAAGCTAACGAGCTTCGTGCCACCGATACATGAGCCACACCGGTGTTTAAGTCAAAGGTTTCAAAGCGGCGGAAAAAAGTAGCGGCTTATAGTCCGGAAAATACGGTATCTGTCTATCTATCTATCTATCTATCTATCTATCTATCTGTCTATCTGTCTATCTATCTATCTATCTATCTATCTATCTATCTATCTATCTATCTATCTATCTATCTATCTATCTATCTAAAGATGGGTTGCCTCTTCCTTCCCCTAATTTACCTGTCCAGCGTAAACAATGTTTCTTGAAGATTTTCACTTTGCTCCATAACATGCTTTTAACTGATAAACTAACAGAGAGACAGATACCAGATTTATGCAACAGCAGTATTGTTATATAACATGTTACCTTGTGAAAAGCAGTTTAGTAAAATGTGCCAAATATGTTCATATCCTGGAAAGACCTCAACAGAAAAAGCTGCTCAGTTATCTAAAGTAAAAAGCCTGCTTTTAGTAACAGACGTCAGGCTGAAGTTGAGACAAAACAGAGAAACTTGTGATATTTTCTTTTGTGTGATTGTTTCCGTATTAACACTGAAAAATATTTTAAAAAATCAAACTGAAGTTTCCCTGCAATGAAAAGCATATTTCACAATGAAGTAATGATAATAAAAAACCTCCCCAATGTAAGCCATAAAATACAACAATCCCGTACGCTGAACACAAATCAAATGCACATTTTACATGTACATTTTACTGCCAAGTCCATCCTCCCCACTCGCAGCCCAGGATTCCCCTCAAATATCCTCTAATTCCCAACTGGAGCTGATAACAAAGCTGTATGGGATGCCAACAAAGCCCCAGGAGATCCTGAAATATCCCACTACCAGCTCCCACTCCCGCTTCAGGCAGAATAACCTCCTTTCCTGCCAGAATTCCTTGTCTGTTCATCTCAGTCCAGACAATATGTGCTTCAGAGAATGTGAAACTCCATGCAGATGTGCCCTCAGGGACATGTGCTCATCACATAGGCTCGGGATAAAGAGAGATCCACCGTTAGAAGTAAAGGTAATTCAAGCATGGAGAGGAGAAAGGGGACTCAGTGTTAAGGAAAATAAGACCTGGGTTTAGTTCCCTCTGCACGTGGCTCCCACACCTCCTGCCTCAGGTGGGTTTTTCCCTGTTTCCCGAGAACATCGATGGGGTTTTCACCAGGATCTGGGGTCCATTTGCTACAAGTGGACTTAGTCAGCAAAAACATAAAAAGGTGAAAATCATGCTGATGAAAAAGCTATAATTTTAAAATTTTGACATGGTTTTCACTTAGCACCTCTGGCCTTTCATAATTCTCTCACCTTGAGTTTCAATACTTCTGAAGGAGTCTAATAAAAGTTACTAAACAGTTATTGAAATAACTTTTATTAAATTAATTTCACTTGCCCTTATGTTCATTTTTTTACCTACTCAGCTGATTAAATTTTTCCATCTCTTAATTTATTTCTTGTTCAGGATGTGGCCGTATGGTTATTGTAAATCTGTTGATCATTTTTCCTCCATTTGATTTCTTCATTTATGTTTGAAGGTATTTTGTTGAACTTGACAGATGTCTCTGGGTGAAAGCAATATTTATTAAAATTTACAACCAACAGTATGAGCACTTTTGAGTCAAATAACATTGTTTTCACCACTTTAACTACTCAACCTCAAAAATAACTAAGGCGTATTTATGATATTTACTGGATTGAGAATATGTTTCACACATTGATGTAAAGACTTCAGATTAAAATTAACTGTTATGTCACATTTTTGAACATTTAGATATTAAACAGTAGCACATACATTACAATCAAGTTAATGTATGCAACAATAAAGTGTGTCCATCTGGGTTTTTTTTTTAATTACAGTTGTGGAGACACTGTAGACTTGGCAGCTTTGGTAGATGCTGTTCATACCTCCACCACTAGAGGGAAGTGTTGGCTCTGAATGGCCTCCAAATCACAGATGAAGGGAGGCAGGAGCTTCCTCTCAAACACCAGCAGGTAACAATGTGCATGCATAAGTGCAAATTATAAAACATGGCTGCAAACGTTCAAAACGCCAATTAGTGGAAAATTACTCTCACCTGCTGATCCAGAGTGTTGAATATTTAATTTGTTGTTATTTCTTTGTTGACGTTTCAGGTTAAAATAAAAAGATTTTGCTGATTTGGGGAGTTGTAGACCTACACTGGAATGAAAGAGAAGATGTTTATGCAAATATATTTTGTTCACAGCTCCAATAAGTTCCCATCTTTAGTGTTTTTTCAGCAAACATACAGCAGACTCTCATCTTGTTATTTCATTTGTGAAACTCTTGTTTGAAAACCCTCTCAGCTGTTGCTTACACCTTTTGTTTACACCCTGAAACTATGATTGGGTATGCAATGCACTTCAAATGTATGTATCCTGTGTGAGTATCATTGTGCACCTTTTCCTGTCAATGCTCAGATGCAGATTATCAAAGAGCGGTTTGTGGACTACACCCTTCAGAAGTGTGGAGGCCTGTGTTTACTCCAGGGATTACATTACCACACCAGAGGCCTGCCAGACAGACACGCTGCACCGTCACCTAAAGGTAAAGAAAGCCTCTCCTGCTCAGGGGAAGGTTCAGGGGACTTCATGGTGTGCCCCTCTATTCTGTGGCATTTCGTCCTTTCTGGGGAGTGTGTTGACTCAGATGGAACGAGTAAACAGGACCGGGGTGAAGGCATGTGGATGCTCCATTCTCATACCGGCCCAGTGGATTAGGCTAATGCTGGCCCATGGGGTTGTTGCGGAGTGGCCTTCCCTGACAGGAGGTGATGGATTAGGGCTTTGTCGGGGCCCATGTCATCCTGAGGGATGCGGCGATGAGGGAAGGATGGAGGCAGACGGAAGATCAGGGCCCAGGGGCTGCGCAATCCCAAGATCAGCAACATGTTGACAAGGGATTATCCCGATCGGTGCGTTACTTCAGGAGCTGAGGGACAGTGTGCACGAACTGATGATGGCACCGGAAGGCACGTGGAAGGAGTAGTGGCCCAGATGGTTGTTGTTACATGAGAAATAACACTTGTGCGTGTTCCCTAAATTCCCAGTTATGTACCACAGGCTGAGGAGAATTCACGTTTCCATGTCAACCAGTGATTTTTTTTCTTTCTTGTGAGATATGAAAATCAGCTGAATGTGAAATCAGTGACCGTTACGAATGAAAACCTTCATCATCATTTTGATTTTAATGCCGTAGAACTGAAAAAGTGCTGATTTACCGCCAGCCGTAAATCCCCACGCATGAGCAGAGATTGAATTACCGTAAGCGTTGGCGATAGCACCCCTCCCTGGAAATGGTGGTGGCATGATATCTCAGCCACATTTGCCTCCTTTGTCAAAATGTGAAAACCAGATTGTTTCTTTTTACGGGATCCCTTTGAAATCCAGCACACTTGACCCTCCCTCAGCTTGGATTTTACTGCATGCTCTGGTTTATTTCTGGAAGCCTCCTACACTCCTCGGCTTGTTTAAGACGCCTGCTCGAGTGTGCCTTTTGTTTGTTTTGCCAGTTGGGACAAACAGTAAAGTGAAGTGATTAGGCATTTGCATGAGGTCTTGTACACCCCAAGAGAAGCCACAAGGAACATTTGGGGGAAAGCTTGTCAGTCCGCTGTTGTTGGTGATGTTGAGTAGAGTCGTCTGAAGGAGAATAAATTACCAACACTTGGCACTATCAGCCACTGGCCCTGTCTCCACATCTGGGCTTTGTCTGATGTTATTAAATGTGAAAAATGAGTTCTGCTCAGGATGTTACGGTAAATGATACAGAATGACATTATTTGCTCCAAGAACTTTCTATCATCTAGATTAGGAACATAAAATGATACTCTGAGGAGGTCAGACATTTGTCATTTAGCTTTGCACTTTGTTGCCACTAATGCATGCCTTGGAGGACGGATTTGTACTGGGGTTACACCATGTTCATGTGATACACAAATGATAGTCTTATATATTCACATGATGAGGGAGGGAGGGAGGCGAGGGGGGAGAGAAGAGCGAGAGTGAGACGTGACTGTGAGAGATAGTGACTGACATGTGGCAAGGAGGCACTGATCCGTCTCTTGACGAACTTGTCGCCTCACCACGCTCCATGTGTCAGGGCCTGGCACTCTCCCTGTGTCAAGCGTGGGTGGCCTCCTGACACGCGTTTGAATGTGTATGTCACGTCCGTCTGGGGTGAAACCTCTCCTGAACACACACTCATGTAATGACACTGACACAGTGCCATCAGGACCGCCACCCAGCCCAGACGGAGTCCCTGGCAAATACAACCTTTATCTCTTCCCTCTGATTTCTCGCAACCTCTCACCCTTCCTGTTGCTCGCTCCTGCTCTCTGTGAGTCTATCACTCATTGGTCGAGAGTTAACCACAGCTATTAACTCGCAATTTGGACCAGAATGATTATATTTAATGTAATTATGACCATAAGTAACAGAAAAGAGGGACTTGGGAGTGGGCCCAGCTCTTGGACTCAGTTCATCTGAAAATGAACCCCGTGCTGTAAATTGTAAGTACCTCTCCGAATGTCAGTGAGGCGAGTGCCAGCCAGTCCTACACAGGCGTCACTCATAGACCCCACTCTGTAATTGCTTGCTAGCTGGAGCTGCTGTGTAATTTTTGACGTGGCTCTGTGGCGGTGGCGGCGCTGACAGAAAAAGGGACTGGAGATTTAATGCCTGGTCTCAGCTTTCTCCCAAGCTTCTGAGTCTCCCTTTCTGCTCTATTGGTGAACCTGTTTCTTTTTTATATTTCTGGCTTTAATTATTTTCTGGGATTCTGCAGAGCTGAATTGCCCAGGTCGCTGGAAGAAGGGCAGTCTGGCACGAATTGAAAGCAACTCTTGTGTTAGTTGTAGAGCTGGATCGAGGCCTGGCAGGTACTCAACACACAAGCTGTTGTTTTGCTGCAAAAAGCACTACTAAGATCCCATTAATTCAGTGGGAAAATTTGGAGCGATGTCATTCATATTCACAGAGGAAGGCCGTGTGTCTTCACATAACAGATGTCGGTCCATTTGCTGACACGCTACATATTCATTCCAGTGCATTCCTGCAGGTGTGTTTGTAGGCAGTCATCTCCCTGCGATGCACCCACTCAACATAAAGAATGGGAGGAGGGGGGTTGGAGGTAGGAGGAGGAGGAGGAGGAGGGAGGCTGAGTCTTTAGTGACAATAGCCCCCCCCCTGGTTGCTCTCCGTGGGTGTGGGCAGGGGACATTTAAAGGCCATTCAGCCCCTGGCAAGACCCCTGAAGACGCCCCCACATTCTGGGGATGACTACCTGCCCAGGAGCCCTCTCTCCCATCTGTCCCTTCCAGAGGCTGCAGGAGAGCCCCCCCACACACACACACCCACCCACACACACACAAACCAATGGGTGATTGCCGACTCAGCTCTGCATCAGGCTGACAGTGCAAACGGAGCCAGGCAGGGGGTAAAGAGTGTGTGAGCGTGTCTGTCTGTCTGTCTGTCGGAGGGCATGGGCCACTGTTGTGTTTGTGGGAGAATGAGTCGGTGTGTTTGTGTGTGGGAGTTGGTGGGTGATGGAACATTCATTAGCGTTGATGGATGTGTGTGTGGGTGTTTGTGTGAGCGGCTTGATACATGTGTAGGAGGTGGAGGATGTGTGTGGGGTTTGTATGTAGGAGGAATTCAGTGGGCGGCTGTGGGTGTTTTGCTGTGTGGGTGGTGGTATTGTAAAATACAAATAGTCTGAATGTATGGATTTAAATGTGTATCAGTGAAAACACAGCAACTATTATTAATGCAGTAGTCTATGTGTGTATTACAGGTTTTGAAAATGATTTTAAAGTCACGTAACGGGTGTTGGAGTTTTCGGCCATATCTTATGATGCTATTTAGGTTCCTCGGTTACCATGGAAACATAGATGAACTTTCTATGATTATGATTGCTTGCAGAAAAAATAATCTATTCTATTCTATTCTATTCTATTCTATTCTATTCTATTCTATTCTATTCTATTCTCTTTACCAACAGTGTTCCTGTATGGAAAACATGCAAGACAAGGTCGTCTGTATTTTGTGTTAATGCTGAATTTTCATCTAATTGGGATAAATATTTAGCTCCGGGATATTTTTGCCCAAGATGACCCTTTCATAAAATTTTGATGCCAACATGTGGGTGTGTTTTCTCCACAACATGCCCTTGTTTCTTACAGCAGGGCAGGAGTTTGTAGCATTATTCCCATAAATGTGGCCCATAGGAACGGGCACAGTGTGACCTTCATCCCAGTCCCAGTGTGCTCAGCCCATTAGTCCAATTTACTCAGCTGTCAAACTCCAAATTCACACTCTCATCCATTCAGGGAGCAGCAGGTTAAAAAAGAAGAAAAGGCATTCTGCATTCCTCTCACCCGCCTAGTTTTAAACCTCATGGTCTTTGCACAGAAACTTGCTGAATAAACCTTCGTCTCTGTCCAGTAGTGTGAAACCAAACCTCATCCCCCCTTCCGTCGGTGGGAGGATGACTATAGATGAGTTAGCTAAACACTTTCTGGCAAGCAGGCACGCCGCCGGCTGCACACACGAGGCCTGCAGGCGTGGGAAAGACCTGACTCTGATAATAAGCAGCATTTGCCCCTTCTAACCTCTGCAGGCTTTGGCTCGGGATAGTTGTCTCTTTCCTCCTTACTTGTTTTTCTCTCTCCCTCTCTCTGTGTGAGTGGAGGACTCACAGGAGAGGAGGTCAGCCAGGGAGAGGCCCACAGCTGTGGCTGCGAGGTCCCGGTGTGTTTATTTGGGCAAGCCCAACCATAATAAGCTCCAGCCAGGCATTGCTCCTGAGGACTGGGGCCACCACCGCTGCGGTGCTTTTCATCCTAACAATGGGGAAAGTGCTCTGACCGAGCAGGGAGCCGCACGGCAGAGTTTACCGTAGAACAGCTGCCTCGTATGTGGGGGTGGAAGTGCGCTGCAGATGTGGACAGGATGGATGGTTCATGTTCCCACACCTACTCCTGTCGTACAGTTGTTCACCCGTGCTCAGCGGTCAGTGAATGAGTTCCTTTGTTTAGCATGAGAAGGATTGTCCGCTGAGTGGAAACACCACAGGGTGAACATTGAGAATGAGTTCAGTGTTTAATGTCTACTTGAAAGAAGGGTGTATAATGGGAATTATTGAAGTTGTGTACAGTGTTAATTAAAATATGAGTTTGAAGCCCACTGGTGTGTTTCCATTGCGACCTCGGTGTATTGTAAATCTGTAGTTTGCAGTGTTGTGTGAACCGCTGTCTGTAAGAATGTAAAAATGATTTGGACTTTTGTTGGAAATCAAACTATTATCTGTGAATAGAGAATAAACAGCTCAAAGTTAAACAATCTGTCTCTGTTGAGTCTAATTAGAGGTGTCACTCCTCAGTGTGTTATTGTTGGTATAATATAAACCAAATCAGGGCCGTAAAATGCAAGAGGTCACAACAGTGCCTTTGATTCAATGACCTGCTCTGCTATTATCCAGGTGATCTTTACTGGGAGTCATCAGCCCTTTTTAAATGCAGAATAACAACATCCCCACACTGCTTTACTCCTCACGCTGTCGTGCCCTGACCCCCCTGTTAAAGGGGTCACTCGGCACCATGCAAAGGTGCACAGGTGTGCTCCAAGTTTCGCAAAGCTGAGTGACTGACAGCTGCTCCCCCACTGCCCCCTTGAGTCACCAATCAATCCTTTCTGCTTTGACCACCTCCTCTCTGCTGTTCATCTGTTACAAGCTGTTAAGTTGACAGATGATTAGCTGTCCCCCTTATCTTGTTTGCCCCACCTATCCCACCCTGCTCACCCCTGCTGTTGAAGTCACCACATAGCTGTTTGCCCCAAGTCATACCATACCCATGCCCGAGGCCTCACCTTAGCGTACCTCCTCCTTGTGACCCTTTGAAACCTCTCAACATGTCTTACTCCATCCTTCCTTCATCGACAACATCTTTCCTGCTTTTTTTCTTGCACAGCTCCTGTCACTCAGTCAGCACCCTGTGTAAAAGCCCTGAATGTGTTTTCCTGTTAAGGCCCCTCTCAGCTCTGGCCGTGGGGGAACTGCATGGGGCCACAAAGAGGGACACGTGTCAGCAGAGCCAACAGACAAAGCAGGTGCTGTGGCCGGGGCTCGAGGAGGGGCAGCTGTCCGTCAGACCTGCTGCACCCAAACACAGTCCACACCACATATGGCCACTAGATCAGGGCCTAATTTACTGACAGCCAGACTGTTGGTTGGAGTCGACACTACTGACCTTAAACTGACCATAACACTATTTGTTGAAACTTGCTAAAATCCAGTTTTGTGCAGATTTAAATTTAGATTGTAGCATGGTCCACTTTGTTAGAATTGACCAAAACAAAATTTTGTAATCTGAATCTGTAATTCCTCATTCAGTAAGTGGCATTTGTTGCTGTAACAGAGAAGTAACAGATGCCAACAGACAGTATCCAGCACATCTGCCAGCTCTGCCCTGCTACCTGCAGGATCCCGCCTACAGGGGGGGGCTCAATTCTTAACCATTACCCCCCACCTCCTCTGAAATTAAAATGCAAAAATGCAGACTGCCCTATGAGATTCCTCTACATAATTTGCCCATCCTCCTCCCGTCCCTAACCCCAGCTCGCCTAAAGCATCACTCTGAGGTTTGACAGCAAGTGGGTGACTTCTGACAGGTCGCATTGATCTCCTGGCTGGGAAAGAAGTTGGCTTGACAATGGAGAACATGTGTCCGTTCTAGGACAAGCCTTAACTTGTCTGACCCCCTCATTTGGGATGCGTCCACAGAAAAGCTATCCCTTGGTTAAAGAAAAACTATTTCATCTGCTCAGACAGGAATCTGGTCCCGGGTAAATTTCCTTGGTCTGACTTGTTTAAAGCAAAGAGGACACAATTGTATTTTGTTTTGATCTAAATAATGAATAGAAACATTCGTCTTTGATTCAGCAATCTGGAGTGTTGTACGCTGTGTGTTTGATGGGTTAGATTCAGGGCTTTTTTGGGGTTCCTTTAAAGCAGCAGCAAGGGGAATGTGTTATTGCCTGTGTGTGATTAGGTAGTTTTGTTCCATTGCTGTTTCTACCATGTGAACATTAAATAAGAGCCAGCCCACTTCTGAAATGTCTTTGATAGATGATATGAAAAGCTAAATTCTTTTATGCAGCTTTGAAATGGCTCATTCTGGTTGCATTAATAACAGGGATCATAATGGGGACATGGCTAAGCAGGAAGATGGTTTAGCTTACATTTGGCCGTGCCTGCAACAAGGATCGTTGCTGTATTACACATTACATTGATTGTCGGAAAACCACGCAGTTTTACGCTGTGATGTGCGTTCAGAGCAGAGCTGTGCGTGCCTAAGACACAATTGGCTTCAGCGCCGAGTGGATTTGGCTCTATCTGCCTGTGTATGTGTGAGGAAGACGTCAAGAATTGATGATAAAAATGAACTGGATGATCTGGCGAGTTGTGCATTTGTACATCTGTGGACCACAGCACCTACTGTATGAGGCTTTATTTTTCAGAGGCTGTTCAGATGGGTAACACATAAAAAATGAGCTGTCGTCACTGTTTCCAGTAATCATTAAAATCTATGCATTCATTCCACCCGGATCCACTTATTTAGATTTAGATTCTCCCCAGCCACGTTCCCCTTGCTCCTCCTGGGGGGATCCCAAGGCTTTTTCAGGCCAGGAAGGGGGATCTATCAGAGCAGATGCGTGAACCACCTCAGTTGAACCCTGCAGTAGTACACATTGTTTTGGTCACAATCTGAGGCACACAACTGTTAAGAGTTGGAAATTGATCCAGAAAATCACCAAAGCATCCTGGTACCAAACTTCTAGTAGGGCATCCTGACACAAAGTCTTTTTCAGATGACGTGGTCAGCAAATAAGTTTGTTTCCTCGGATGTGCTTACACTGCAGTGTTTACACGGTGTAGGTAAACACCTCTGGGTATTCATGTTGAACAGCTGGGTGGAAGAACTGTGTGCCTGAGTTTCTCAAAAGAGGCTTTTGCCATTGATTGCTCGTTGGTTTTAATGTGAAGCTCGCAGGTCCTCGTGGGTTAAATGGGTCAGATCCACTCATCAGTGTTGACGTCTGTAAAGTACTTGCTAAAATAGTCACTCGTTGCTGCAGGATGAAAGGTGATAAAGTCATGCATAGCGCTGCCCAGACTGTTCATTCCCAGAAACCCATTTAAGAGTGTGAATGTGTCACCTATTCAGAATAACAACCTTATTCTCCAAAATGTGCTTTATCACAGCACGTATGTGTGGAGATAGACTTGATTTTAGAGATATTAAAATGTCAGAACATGAAAAAATATTAAAATGTGTAAGTCAAACAGGATTTACAAAAGAAATTTACTGGCAGCCAACCTTCTCACTCTGAGTAAAATACTCAGAGTGAGTGATGGAGCGACGGCAAGGACACAAACAGCCAGATGAGGGCAGTTCATACAGTCTGTAGGTTGTGTTTTAACTACTAATACATTCGCTTTTTATATGTATAATAAAGTTATGAGGAAAAATAACAATTATCAGAGCCTGCTTTAGTTGTTGCCTTTTATGAATATATATTTAAAAAATCACAAAATATCTACTTTTCTCAAACTTTTTCCATATAATTTTATGAAAAAAAAAACTGTTTTGAGTTAAACTTGAATAATAATTGCAAAAATGACAATGACAATACACCTTCAAATAAAGAAACCTATCATAAATACATGCATACGTTGATTGTTTGTAATAATAAGAGCCCTTAATAAAGATTTCAGACATATTTGCCCATTTATGAAAGAGTTGTGAATGTTTTCATGTGATGGTCCTCATACTGGGCTGTCATGATGAATGACATCACATGGGCTCAGGGCTGAATCTCCACCGGTGTTGCTCTTATGTACAGAAGAGGGGAAGCACATAAGAGAAGAAAGTGAAAGATTTTTGCTATGATGACAACATCAAGTAATGTCACAATAATCCCAGTACTTCTGCTGTCTAACTCACTGTGTGTATCTTCCTTGTGCTGAGCCCATGTGATGTCAAAGCATCACAAAGTTGAAATATTTAAAATGACAGGTCCATGATGGGTGACTTCTGCTTCGGGATCGACCTTCAGAGATGGATATCTAGGCTGTATGAGCTCTTTATTTTCAAACATTGCCCTCAATCACTGTATCTTTAACATTTATTTTTTGTTCCTTTAAATCTCGGTGAGTGAAGTGGTATTACACTAGAGTGGGGTCCAGCAGAGTTTATCAGGTTTTCTTGGCCTTCAGGTTTTCATCTTGACTACTTGTCCTATTATTTTTCTGACACTAAAAGTCTTTTTTATAGCCTTCACCTCATCATTAGTAAACTCCCTTTTTCAGACCCACATACCCCTTTTCCACCAAGCAAGAACAGGTGCTAGTACAGTGCTGGTGCTAGTCCTGGTGGTTAGTTGGTTCAGCTCCCATTTCTCCTATGAACCGGTTTGCTTTTCTACTGGTAGGGGCCAAGTTGGGGCCGCGTCAACGTAAAAGGTCAGTACATCACTGCATAGGTTGTCGGTTCACAACAACCGGCCGCTAGCAAGCTAGCTGCTGTTACTATCAGTCCATGAAAAAAAATGTTTTTTTCAGCAGGTATTCTAGTTACAACATGATTGAGTTAACAAAGCAGTTTTGCATTGCTACGTGTGGTATTTATTCAGTTTTGGGAATTTACGATGTCCTTCATGGTCACATATGATGACGAAGCGCACCCTCACTGTAATAATGCTTAAATGGAGGAGTTATCATGTGCATACAAGTGCTGTTCCTGGTTTTACAAGTCTACACTGAGATCCAGAGACAAAACCGTATTTTCAGTACTTTACTCTTCTACTATCACTAGCTGTGTTTCTACCGTCGCTCCCCCAGCTCCTGGTGTAGTCGCTGCTTAATCGGTGCTAAGTCTGGCCCAGCAAAGAAGTGGGGCTAGAGGTGGTCCCTGTTTTAGCAGCTGGGGCCGGTTCTCGCGGCGGTGGAAACACAACAAACTGGGGCTAAGTCAGGAACTGGT
>OOFC01034694.1:0-14771 GCA_900323345.1 Pseudochromis fuscus | reverse complement strand
TCCACGGATCAGCTGCGAGCCGTCCAGGAGAACTCAGTGGGCTGTGTGCCGCTGAGGGCCGAGTGCAGCCGAGCAAAGATAACAGCCGCTGATTTGTCTGATTAGTTCCTCCTCCCTGGCTCAAGTCGTGCTAATCAGTAAAACAACCTTGTTCACAGACGTGGATTTGGGCTCGACAACTGAAGTTATTCACTGCTGTCGCTCACAGGCCTGTGCACAGCGGCAGGACACAGGAGGCTTTTCTAAAAGTGACTATTTGTTCTCATTTCTTTGTATTTAATGGATTCAATCTGTTTTTCCTTCTTGCAGCTCTGCTCATCTGTTTAGTCCGACCCAGCAGAGCAGTCCTCACTTTGTGAAACGCTGTTAAATGGACATTAAAGAATTCTGCTTAAGTACAAATCACATGCTTAACTAATTTATGATTCCTCTGGCTCTCCATCAGGAAATCATCAAGTCACATTACGTTTATGCAATTAGTGGAAGCTTAATGAATCTTCCTGTAATGCTGTTTAAATCACGCAGCAGGTGAGCCGTACCTGCTTTGAGGAGCTGTACCTGTCCTCATAGGAGGTTTGGAGAGTGGATGGTAACTGATCACACTGACTCATGTTGACAGCATCAGATCATCACAGTGCAGCCAGTAAGAAACCATTAAACAAACATGGATCATGCTTCAGCTTTAGTTTGAGCTCTTTCCCTTTTGCAGCTTGATGCTACGCTAACCAGCTGCTAGCTGCAGCTTGATGCTACGCTAACCAGCTGCTAGCTGCAGCCTGACATCTGAAAAGGAGTCCAGGAGGTTGTGTTTCCTCCTGCACTGGTTTGTCTGTTGGTTGAAGATCAGAGGATGAATCCTGTCTGAAACAAAATCTCTTCAACTGTTTTACAAAACATAACTTTGTCACCTCCTGATGAAACTCCTGCAGGACGAGTATCAGACAGTTTAGCAGAGATCAGATGTGGACACAGGAGGTCCATCACGGTGCATGTATGTGGATCAGCTGAGGTTGGTTTGAAGTTTCACCAGGTTACATCCCACCTGCTGACTTGTTGATACTTGTCATTGATTCCTGTTTTGCACAGAAACCAGGATTACTGATGTATCTGATTACATGCTCCTGGTGTTGTGTATAATCTGAGCTGTTGTGTCTTTTGTTGGTGTGGAGTTAAACTGTCTTGACCCTTCGTGACAACCTGTTGAGCAAGGCAGCGCAGTAGTCCAGTAATCTGGTATCTGATCCCCACAAATGATCATTAAATCCTGATCCCCCTCAGTGCCGTCTGCTGGATGAACAAACCTCACACACTGTAAACACTGCTCATATCTCATCGCTCAGCAGCCGCAGATGGACCACTGATCTATTCACTCAATTAAATTACTTCTATTATTGACACACAGAAGCTGAGGACTGGCTGTACTGTAGCTCCTCTGTCTGCAGCTCACCACCGCTACAAAGCTTTCTGTTTCTCCTCCGAGCGACTGTTGCTCCACACAGGCCATACTATTTGTTTTAGCCTCTCACACCCTGCTTCAGCACCGCCACCAACAACTTGTGAGCAAATGGTGCACAGCAGGCGTCGTGTCAGTGAGTCTCTGTGAAGAAAGTGTAATTGTTTCAGTAATTATGTGCTAACAACAACAGAACAATGGGAGCCAGCACAGCCACAGCTGAACTGAGTCAGGACGGGTTAGTTCCTGTGAGGTGTGATGAAGAGGCCGGACCAGCACTCAGGTGATGTGTGGCTGACAGCCGGACTACGTTGATCCTGCTGTTTATTCTCAGCCTGTCCTCTGATGGTCTCTCACCTCCTCTCAAACAGCCAGGTGAAGAAAACATCTGTGAACTCACATTTTACAAATCACAGCTGACGGACCACATGGTTCATGGTCTTGGAGGATCTGATGTGACCCTCCAGTACTTCCCTCAGAGACGTGTGGGTGTGGGTGAAGGGTGTGAAACAGGGACGGAGAAAGTTTTACCTTTGTCGAGCACAGGATGCTCATGTGAGGTCCTTAATGCTCTGAAACTTTATTTTTTTGTTATTCACACCATTTAAATCCAGTTTTGAACCGTCCTCCTACTTGTGATTTGCAGAAACCCTTATGGACAGTCGGTGGGCCACCACAGAGCTGGCATGGACCACGTTTCCAGAGAGTGGGGTGAGTAAGAGTGTGTGTGTGTGTGTGTGTGTGTGTGTTGAGTTTGTTTGTTGAACAGCATTTGTTCCATTTGCTGGTTAATAAAGCCCAGTCTGCCTTCAACAGGCACCTCCTACTGTTTTATATCTTTGTTTTTCTGTTGCATGCTTTGCTTTCCTGGAGCCTATGAAGCAAATGAGAACCACACCGTGTGACACTGTGTGAGAAATAAGTATCGAGACCACGTAACGAAGGTCGACAGAGACATGGGATCTGTGCAAATTACACTTTAAACATTCAAATGAGCAAAGTCCCAGAAACTCCAGACAAATCCCCCCAGTGTGTGAGGACTATTAGGTGGGCTTTAGCAGGCATGTCTCCTCAGGATAGAAGCCTGATAATTGAAAGCATGTGTGTGTGTCTTTTATAAGCACATTACAGGCTGAAATTAAAGTTTTCGCCTGATGCCCCCTGTAGGAGTGGTGAGAAAATAAAACAACATGAGTTTGACCCCGGGGCTAACAGGCTGACAGACCTCCCCCACACTCGGCCAGTGTAATTTGTCTTCGCTACGTGAGCGCAAAGTCAGTCAATGGAAATGGTGGGTTTCCATGGAAACGATCTTCCGCGGCCCCAGATCCTTCCTCCTCCCTCCGAGGGCCGGCTCCCAGTGTTCCAGCATCCATGAAGTCATATGTCACCAGTGGCGAGTCGGCCCCTCTCCTCACGCCTGACAGGCCCATACGTTCAGGGGCCGGCAATTATCATATTTGTCAGGTAGTGCATCAACGTGTTGCTGGTGATTTATGACGTCCAACGCTGACTCCTGGGCTCATCGTTTGGGAATAAATTGCACAGCAGCTCAGAGACGTGAGATGAGTTATGCATTATTTTCCTCCAGTTGAAATAATCAATTTCTGGGATGCTCATTTGTTATGGAAACAAAGCGTTCAGCCCGACGGGGAATTAGGGAAAAAAATCCAAAAAGATTGACTTCTCACAAGGTTATTTCCTAATGGACTAAATTTATTGACCGAAGACGCCATTTATTATTGTTTCTAATGTTAGTTACCAGATCCACACAGGGTCTGAGTGTGTGTCTGTGTGCTGTTAGTTAATCACTGTGTTCACACACGGGGAAGTCCAGGAGGTGTAGAAACAACAACAGATGCAAATATCTGCACTCTTGCTTTATGTGTAGGCATGTGAGGGCTTATCATCTATACTAGTGAGTGTGTGTGTGTGTGTGTGTGTGTGTGCACAGCAGTGCTGCCATGCTGCAATCACACTGAAAGCATTGCATTTCACTGGCCTGTTTGCATTACAGATTTATATTTCCATGTGAGATGTGGAGTCTCCTGTGAATCACTGTGGGAGCTGCATCTGACTGTGTTTTATAATCTGTTCATTACAGACATCATGTGACATCATGTGAACATCCCTAATGCTTTAACAGTTTACATTAAGATGCACTCCTCTGAGTCTCGGTGCATCACATCAGGAGGTCATGCTGCTGCTGCTGAAGGAGAAATACAGTCAACTGTCATTTTCCCATTTCATCCTTGAAGCTATTCTCCTCCTGTCCACAGTCTAAGGCCAATTCATACTGTCCGCAAAGGGGCCGCGCGCTGCTAGCGGACTACCGACGCGCTCATAGTTTATTCTGCAGCTTGCTAGTGCAGCTTGCAGACCCGCACCACGCACCACCCTCAAAGACGTGTTGTAAAGGTTTTGGTACCAGCGAACCTCCTCACAAGGTGTCCATGTTGATATGCTGGCGCAAGTGCAGTGCAGTTGTTTGTATTGATTTTCACACATGTGCAGTTGCTCGCGCCCTCCACACCCAGGCGACACGCTCACATTTTTTGAGCTGCACGCTGACGGCTCCCCGTCTGTCTGCTCGAGCGCTTAATGACGTGTTCAATGACAAGTTCCAATTCATACTTTCCGCGTCCGCATGGGTGCGTTGGTGCGCGAGGGTCCGCTTGACGTATATCTCGTCATCGAACACGTCAGCAAGCGCTCGAGCAGACAGACGCAGAGGCGTCCGCGTGCAGCTCAAAAAATGTGAGCGCGTCGCCTGGGTGCAGAGGGCGCGAGCAACTGCACATGTGTGAAAATCAATACAAACAACTGCACTGCGCTTGCGCCAGCATATCAACATGGACGCCTTGTGAGGAGGTTCGCCGGTACCAAAACCTTTACAACACGTCTTTGAGGGCGGTGCGTGGCGTGGGTCTGCCAGGCGCACTAGCAAGCTGCAGAATGACGTATGAATTGAGCGCGTCGGTAGTCCGCTAGCAGCGCGCGCTCCCTTTGCGGACAGTATGAATTGGCCTTGACAGAGCCCCTGTCATCATCTCTTCCTTCATCGTAACGTGTTGCTGCTGTTTCCACAGTGGGAGGAGGTCAGCGGCTATGATGACTCCATGAGCCCCATCAGAACGTACCAGGTGTGTAACGTCCGACAGCCGAACCAGAACAACTGGCTGAGGACGGACTTCATCCCCCGTAAGGGCGTGCTGCGTGTCTACGTGGAGCTCAAGTTCTCGGTGCGCGACTGTGCCAGCATCCCCAACATCCCCGGCTCCTGCAAAGAGACCTTCAACCTGTTCTACTACGAGTCGGACGGGGACACGGCCACAGACACCAGCCCCGTGTGGAGGGAGAACCCCTATGTGAAGGTGGACACCATCGCCCCGGATGAGAGCTTCTCCCTGCTGGAGGCGGGCAGGATCAACACCAAGGTGCGCAGCTTCGGCCCTCTGTCCAAGGCCGGCTTCTACCTGGCCTTCCAGGACCTGGGGGCCTGCATGTCCCTCATCTCCGTCAGGGTTTTCTTCAAGAAGTGCTCCACCACCATCGCCAACTTCGCCGTCTTCCCTGAGACCGCCACCGGGGCTGAAGCCACGTCGCTGGTGATCGCTCCAGGAGCCTGTGTGACCAACGCCATGGAGGTGTCCGTCCCTCTGAAGCTGTACTGCAACGGGGACGGGGAGTGGATGGTTCCTGTGGGCTCGTGCACCTGCGTCGCCGGCTTTGAACCTTCTGCAGACAGTACTCAGTGCCAGGGTATGTGTATTTACAGACGTTTAGACTTTTATTTAACCAAAGCTCCTTTATATGCTCAGTGCAAGTCACCTCAGTCTGTGCCCTCTTCTCTGCATTTATTGTGTGGCTCCTGAAAGGGGGTGAAGGAGGGTGGAGGAGAGTATGAATTAATGAGGTGTTGCAGAGAGGAGCCGCATACAAATATTGTGCGAGCAGGACAGGAGGGAGAGGGAGATAGCGGGAAGGCACAAACCAGAGAGCTGATAGATTTGTGCAAAGGAGAATGCAGATAATGGACGAGAAAGACAAATTCCAGAGAAAAGAGAGACATTAACAGAGGAGAGGTTGTGGGAGTTAAAATGTGTGAGATGCCAAAGCTGGGCCAGAAAGAGGCGAATGAAAAGGGAGGGTTGGTGCAGGAAGACGGACGAGCGAAGCCTCCTCTCACCTGGGCGTGAGGGATGGTGTCTAACATGCACTGGAGAGCTCATTCGTTGCCATTTGGGCGCTCAAGGTTAAAAGCTTGCCGCCAGCGCCTGATAAAAAGCTCTCTGGGGCTTCAGCCAGTGGTCGCGATGAGGAAGTGTAATTTCCTCTGCGGCCTCCCGTTAGTTAATCTCCAGGCAGCCACACTCATTAACACCATTCAGACCAACGTGAGCCAACACGGCCACGCTAACATTAATCACTCAGACATTTCATTTCTTACCTCGGTCTCGCCGCTCGCTCGCAGCCAAACGCTGCATGAGATGGAGGGAAGGCGAAGAAGAAGAGGAGACAATAGAGGAGGAGAGAGGGAGACATGAGTGTAACAGAAAGAGAAAAATCCTGGTGCCCTCCCTCCACAGAGGTTAATGGATTGAAGGTGATTCAGCAGCTTCTCCAAAAACAAGTGAGAAATACAAACAATGGTGATGCAGCAGACTTCAACTACACCACATTACAGAGCGTCGGCTTGTTACTGCACGATGCTGTTCATCGTTAGGAATGAAGTTCAAACTGACAGAGCAGTAACGGACTAACCAGGCTGCTCCTCCGCTGCCTGTTTCTGAGCTGACAGGACAGATGTTTGCCACTTTTACTCCAGCGGTTGGGAATGTGGCAAACAGACAAACGAGGGGCTCTGGAGGCAGAGACCTTTTGCTGCTAATCCCCTTTATCTGAAGCCTTCTCTAGTCTGAGCTTATGCTGGTTTATCCTTAAGACTCGGTATCAGCCCAGCTTCAGCGTGACGCTCTGGAATTCAAATGAATGGCTTGGACACATCGGCTGAGATGATCCTACTGTGTGTACTCTCCTAGTAACTCTGCTCAGCTAATTTACCTTCATCCGGATGTCCCTTCATTTGAATTGATTTATTGGCTTATTATGGAGCCGGTCCTGGTGCGTGCGGAGGCTGGTTTGTATTCAGCGCTGTGTTGTGGAGAGCTGAGCGCTGAACAGACACTGATTGATGGGTTTAGGGTGTCTCCCTTTTCTCAGAAGCATTCTCCATCCCTGTTTGTCTGACAACAGCAATCTCCTGTCAGCAGTCGGTCTTCATCTTTATCCTCCTTTTCCTCCTCTTCACCATGAAACTTTGCTGTCAGCCCGGTCTTTTTATAGGGAGATTAATGTCTGCGAGCAGAGAGAGTGAGAATCAGAGTGCAGATGCAAATGTATTGATAAGCTCTGATGCTGAAGTGTATTTTTCACGTACATTTGTGTGATAAGTATTTGCAGGTTTTCCTCCGGTGCAGGTTTTGTCCTGTGACAGATGTGACGGTTGCTGGTCTCTGATAAGTGGCAGCACACTGTGTTTTATTCCTCCTTTTCCTCTCCTCCGTCTCCAGGCTGCATCCCTGGAACCTTCAAATCCAAATTCGGTGAGGGGACGTGTGCTCCCTGCCCGTCCAACAGTCGCACCAGTGCACGAGGAGCCAACATCTGTCCCTGCCAGAGCGCTTTCTACCGCGCTGACAGCGACCCCCCCGACTCCGCCTGCACCAGTAAGTCATCCTCTGCTGCACACGTCTAAAGCTGAGACCTGATGAAGGCCTGAGGTGGCTCACAGTGATTGTAGCATCTGCTGCATGTCCGAGGTGCTGGTTTGGACGTATTGATCAAAACTGTCTCTGCAAAAAACCCTCTTGTTGTGAAGTGTCCAGAGCATCAGGGAGGGTTCCCCACAGGGGGGGTGTGTTTGCTGATTATTGATGAGATTTCATCAAAGCAACACTGCTGATTTGTAAAGTCACAATGTAAAGTCTGTGGGCAAAGTGCTGGAGCTGGGACTAGTGGGAGAAACACTACTGAGCATGTGCAGTGGGCAGCACATGGACGCAAACCCAGAAGCTAGAATCTTTTTAGACTTATCTGCCAAGTGAGCAAATTTCATGCAAGTGAGTAGGTGCTGTGTTTAGGTCCAGCACCAGCTCTGTGTCACACATTCATGCAGTGAAAGGAGCATCAACCAGAGGCAGCGCTGCCTCCAGAGTCATTATCTGCAACACTGTTAAAATGACAGATCTCCTTCTGCATGTCAGTCTTTGATCTGGACATGTGTGTGTGGTGACAGCTCGGCTTGTTGTGCAGCCGTGCTGATGGAGGCTACACTGGCCGGGTCGTGTAACGTCAGGAGCCGCTCACCACGTTAAATGACACACACACACACACACACACACACACACACACACACACAGAGGCCTGACAGGTCTGTCAGAGCTGGTGCCAGGCAGCCTGCGTGTTGCTCAGAGCAGCTCAGCCAGTCAATGGCAGCAGCCTGGTCTCAGCGTGTGTTTTAGATGGTGTCCAATTAGAAGAGCCTCCACTCTCAGCCGTGTCGGCCTAATTAGACAGGACAGTGCGAGTGGAGCCGGGCTCAGGGCGAGCCGGCGGAGGAGCTGGACTCCTGATTGGCTGAGTGTGAGACGGGTTAGACTCGGAGGCAGGATTCATCTCTGGCTAGAATCGGATGAAAAGCACGTCTGCTGAGCCCATCTTTGCTGCCTCCCTCTGCACTTATCACACTTCATCCAGGTTTCAAACACTCTTCACTCAAAATGAAGCCGTGCTATTGAGACACGGTGGCCTTGGCTTGTTCTGACACAACAACATGAATTTCTATCAAGAGCAGATAAGCTAAGTTCCTGGTGCAGCCACAGTGGTTATGCACAGACAGCGACTGTGCTTTTCAAACATACAGACAGTGGTGAGCTTGTGTTGCATGTATGGTCCTGATTATGAATAAATCTATTTATCTGCAGCAGGAGTGTTTTCCCCCGGTTGCTTTGTGTTCATCCTCTTCTCCATTTGAAGGATTCACATGGAGCGTGTCCAGCAGTCTAACACATGCAGGAGGGTTTCCTGCAACACATCCACTCTCTCCCCATCTGTACACTAAATACTACTTCTTCTCGCCGTCCTACGGAGACATTAAGATATTTCTGTAACGACTGGAGAGGATAATGTCAGGGCTGCACAGGGAGCATGACTAAAGCCTCATGTATGTTTTTGTCCTCTGCCTGCCTGCCTACCTGCTCCAACACCTACCTGCACGTCTGTTTGTTCAGCGATCCCCTCAGCGCCTCGCAACGTCATATCCAGCGTGAATGAGACTTCGCTGTCCTTGGAGTGGGAGGAGCCCGAGGACACGGGTGGGCGGAGCGACCTTGTCTATAACGTGGTGTGTAAAAAGTGCCTGCGAGACCGTAGCCCGTGCACGCGCTGCGACGACAACGTGGACATCGCCCCTCGCAGGCTGGGGCTGAGGCAGAGGAAGGTGGTGGTGAGGAACCTGCAGGCGCACACCCGCTACAGCTTCGAGGTGCAGGCCGTCAACGGGGTGTCCGGGAAAAACCCCACCTCGCCCAAATACTCCACCGTCAACATCACCACCAACCAAGCCGGTGAGTAGTAGCTCTGTCACTGACTCTGGACGTGTCCACAAGTTAATTCATAGCGAAGCTCCAATCAATAGCACTTAACGTCCTGATGAAACAGGCTGGTTAGTGGATCCTATATTCAGTCAATGGCGATGAGTGCCTTAATGAGTCCTCAGTATCTGAAGCAGCGCTAACACTAAGAGTAAACACAGTTGAATAAGCTCATTGAGAGCGACAGATGAACAAACTGCTGCTGCTGGGAGGGAGCTGCAGGGATAAAGTGTCTGTCCAGCGTCCAACACCCTGTCACCCCGGCAACAGTGTCACCTTTCAGCATCTCCACTCAGTATCTGCAGCGTCATCATCCACCATCATACAGGCTGTGATCACTCTCCCAGTTAACCTGCACTTCATCCACCTCCCTGCAGTTTATGGAGCCAGGACCATGACTGTCACTTCAGTCACTTTCAGGCCTCACAAATCAATAAAGTGCAGAACAGTGAAGGTGAATCGTGTCCCACTTTTCTTAAAGCGTTCAGGTCGGGTGGTTTTGGATAATAATTATGTGACTGGGATGGTTCTTGACTTCATAAGAGAAAATCTTGGCAAGTTGCTTTGAGGATCCTTCGGTGTTTGAGTCTGATAATAACAAAGTGTCTCCTGTGATGTCGCCTGCAGCACCTTCAGCAGTGCCCACCGTCCACCTGATGCGCTCCACCTCAGACACTCTGAGCCTGTCCTGGCTGCCCCCCGAGAAACCCAACGGGGTCATCCTGGACTATGAGATCAAATACCACGAGAGGGTGAGTCCTGACTTTGAAGCCATTACCTAATGAAGGTCACAGTGCGTTGACTCTGAAACAGTGTTTTTACTCCCCAGAGAAGCAGCATTGAGGAGCTGATTCACTAATTAAATGTGGTGTGTGGGTGTGTGGAGTTGAAGTGTTGGGGAGTTGGAGCTGATCACACTCAGCAGCTTGTTATCAACGTGCTGCGTCATTACTTTTGATCAGATTCAAAGGAAACACAGAACTTGGCCGTTTTATAACCGGTGCTGGTGAGACGTTGGACCTGTAGCCTCCTGGCAGTGCACTGAATCCAGCAGCAGTGTGTGTTGGCTGCTGCACAGCCAGCTCTCACAAACAGCTTCAGGATTTTCAAGGCTCTACACAAAACAACATCAGCGCAGCTCTAAGCCTGTTAGGGAGAATTTCACGGATGTTTCACAGCGGCATCATATCTCCATCATTGAAACCTCCATCTCAGCGGCTGGGATGCTAATGCTACAAGAGCTTCATTCATGTGCACACAGTCATTTGCATGTATTTGAATTAGCTGTGCATCAGATTGTTGAGTCAGGTACGACTTCCTGCTGGAGGACCCTGCGTTTTGAACTAAGTGAGGTTCAGAAGTTTAACACACAGATGAATAAATCTTTATAAAAAACACAAGTTGACAGAATCACATTTTGCTACCAGTGGCTAAAAAACTGAAATGATCATCTCTCTGTGCAGTGAACTGCTGAGCAAAGGCAAAAAATTAAACTATACAGTCAGCTACTGCACCGCTTTCAACTCCAGGAAAACTGTTCAATTAGCAACACGACTCATTATGATGGTTTCTAAAGCGAGCTGCACTTCATTAGCTTCACACAGAGTCAGTGTTCGAGGCTCAGATCCGTTTCAATCAGGATGAATCCTAAAGTTATTGTAACTATAGTTTCAGTGGTGGTCACAGGTAGAGACAAGGACCAAGCAAGTGAGGCTCAAAAAGGAAGTGCAGTACCTCCAACAGCCACCAGAGGCGGGCTACAACAAGCTCCAATTGACTTCAATTCAACAATAGTCATTAGTTGTTGTTTACAAGTCGCTCTGATGTCATTGGATCAAATGAATTAATCGCCTCAGTGATCAGATGGTCCAGCTGAAGCTCGTCCTCCCAACGTTTAAGTGTTTTCAGGTCGGACAGGTTGGAAAACTACAAACAACATGGATGCCATGAAAAGGAGGTGTTTTACTCTTCAGAGGATAAATGATGTACTGCAAGCAGTTTCCAATATAATTGTGTTTTCAATCTATTCTATTTCAAAACCGCTTCCCCTCCATGATGAAGACAAATAGGACGCCAGGTCAGAAAGTCGGGCAGCTGTTTCTTTCCCGAGTTGTTTTTCCGACTTTAGTGGTTGTTCATGTGCATTTTCCAACTGGAAAACTCCAATGAGAGCAGAGCTGAAGTCCAGTCTCATCCTCATTGGACAGTGTCCTCAGGTTCAAAGGTCAGACCAAATATCCAAATATGGTCACTTCCTGCTCCAAACAACCAACATGGTGGCGTTCTGATGCTGATCTCCTGGTTTCAGACCAGGAGTCCACAAACCACCAGGTGACATCACACTGGCTTCGTGCACCACAAACTACCATCTATGTTCCTCAGCAGCAGAACCTCTGAGAGCAGATGAACCAGCAGCTGTTTGGTTTCTTATCAATGTGCACAGGCTGATTTGTCATCATGCAGACTTTACTGGTCAGACCAGATGAATTACTTTCACTGTGAAGCTGCAGAAGGTCCCAAAGCTTTGGAGATGTTCCTTTATTGTTCCTGAAGCTCTGAAGGGTTTCAGGCTTTTAGCTGTAACTTCATCAGTTATGAAGCTGCTCAGAAGCTCATCCAGATGAGACTTGGATGCAGGTCCAGGAACAACTACAAGTTGCAGGTACTTCCTGTATCAGCAGGTGAAGGCCATGCCTCCCTTTTATTGGTTGATTTTAATCCAACCATCCAACCACTCCTGCTGGCAGAGGCTCACTGGTCATTTTAACCCTGATCTTCACCTGATTGGCTGGATAATGGTCTTGTAACTGATGGGTTAGTGAGAGTTAGTAGTGTCTCTCCAACCAGCTGCCCTCACCCCCTGGTTCACCTGAAGGCTGCTGTGTGTCCTGCTCCTGTGCATCATGCAGACCACTGGATGCAGCAGCAACAAGAGGAAGTGACATCTTAAAGTGTGCTGACAGTTTCCTGCTCTGTGCTTCTTCACCGTGCTGCTGACATGATGACTGTTTTATACAAGTTCTGCTTTGTTGATCAGTTTAAAGAAATCACCGTGTGTCTCTGTTATCCTCAACACTGGGAGTCACAATGAATCATAAACCATCCATGAACCACATTTTATTTCTTTATAATATCAACTAATGGCCAAAGGATGAAAAAGTAAGGTGTATAAGTTGTGTACATTATTGAAATTAGTGACGAATAAACATGAAGAAATAAATCTCAGGGTGAATGAAACAAATGGAAACATTTACACCATCAAAGTAAAAAGTATCATCTTCAGTGAACAGCTCTCTGAACATGATGAGCACCAAGCTGCAGCTGTAATGCTGCTGTAATGCTGCTGTACTCCTCCTGCAGGGCCAGGCCATGTCTCACACTGTGACGTCCCAGCACAGCTCCGCCAAGGTGGAGGGTCTGAGGGCCGCCACGCCCTACGTGGTGCAGGTCAGAGCTCGCACTGTGGCCGGGTACGGACGCTACAGCAACCCCATGGACTTCAGCACCAGCCTCCACAGTACGGACACTTCCTCTGCTCTTCAGGATCTCCTTACAGAGTTACTGAAGCTCCCGTGTGAATCTGTGTGTTGTGATGTCTTCACCATGACCCAGGTGACCCTCAGAAGTCGGTGCAGGACCAGCTGCCTCTCATCATCGGGTCGGCGTCCGCAGGTCTGGTGGTCATTGTTGCCTTGGTGGTTATCGCTGTTGTCTGCCTGAAGTAAGTGTTTGATTTTTTATCACCAACAGCTTGAACTGCAGCTTTCATTTTGTCTGTTAGACTTTTTGAATGTGAAGATGTTTTCAGAGGGTGTGTGCATGAAGCTGTAACCACTGCAGTAAAGCCCGAGCTGCTTGTGTGTGATGCTGGACTGATGGTACCTGGATGAGACCAGGACTGATCATGTGATTGACCTCAGACATTCACGTGCTGCTTGTTTCCAGGAAGCAGCGCAGCGGGTCCGAGCTGGAGTACACGGAGAAGCTGCAGCAGTACAGTAAGTGTCTGTTTGTCCTGGGAACGGCTCCTGTGGTCACGCTGCTACAGTTAACCAGCTGATCCAATCAATTATCCAATCAGCTGTTTGAGTCAGAGGACAGTCAGCCTGTTGACTCACAGGAAGTACAGCCACACAGAGGAGCTGTGTTACACTGTCTTAGTCGACTTCTGGTAACACAACTGTTTTACCCACGAGGTCTCACTTCAAACCTCTGTCAGAGATTGTCCAGCTGCTGTGACTGTTACTATCTTATAATCATTTAAAGGCAGGTATCTGTGAGAGCCCCATGGGGTCATCACCAGGCCTCATGTTACATCCTTACTGTCAGAAGAGATGAGCTGAGTCTGTTTCTTAAAACCATGAATGTGCTGAACAGTCGGAGCTGATGTGACTCCTCAGCAGAGATCCAGCAGCGTTTACACTGACAGAGCCACCGAGCAGGACGTGTTGTTATTGACATGGGAATATTGATTTCAGTCCTTTTACTCAGCTTCTGCCTTTTCATCTATGAATTCCTACAACATTCATAATTGATGCTGATCTCCTCTCTGCTTCTCCTGCTCAGTTTCTCCGGGGGTCAAAGTCTACATCGACCCCTTCACCTACGAGGATCCCAACGACGCCATCCATGAGTTCGCCAAAGAGATCGACATCTCCTGCGTGAAGATAGAGGAAGTCATCGGTGCAGGTAAACAATGCTGCTGTTTGTGTGCAAGAGCAGGACGAATAATTCAGGTTCATCAATCATTGATTTGAACAAGGGTGTGTCATTAAGTCCTGGATCTGAGACAGAGAGAGAGAGAGAGTCCTCTGTGGGAGGAAGGTGCAGGGTGCAGAGCATGAGAGCTGCTGCTGCTGCTGCTGCTACTGCTGCTACTGTTACTGCTGCTGCTGCTGTTACTGCTGCTGCAGCAGCAGCAGTAACAGCAGCAGCAGTAACAGCAGCAGCTGCTGTTACTGCTGCTGCTGTTACTGCTGCTGCTGCTGTTACTGCTGCTGCTGCTGTTACTGTTACTGCTGCTGTTACTGCTGCTGCTGTTACTGCTGCTGCTGCTGTTACTGCTGCTGCTGCTGTTACTGCTGCTGTTACTGTTACTGCTGCTGCTGCTGCTGCTGCTGTTACTGCTGCTGCTGTTACTGCTGCTGCTGCTGTTACTGCTGCTGTTACTGCTGCTGCTACTGTTACTGTTACTGTTACTGCTGCTGTTACTGCTGCTGCTACTGTTACTGCTGCTGCTGCTACTGCTGTTACTGTTGCTGTTACTGCTGCTGCTGCTGTTACTGTGCTGTTACTGTTACTGCTGCTGCTGCTGCTGCTGCTACTGTTGCTGCTGATGCTGCTGTTGCTGTTGCTGCTGCTGTTGCTGTTGCTGTTACTGCTGCTGCTGTTACTGCTGCTGCTGCTGTTACTGCTGCTGTTACTGTTACTGCTGCTGCTGCTGCTGCTGCTGCTGTTACTGCTGCTGTTACTGTTACTGCTGCTGCTGCTGTTACTGTTACTGTTACTGCTGCTGCTGCTGCTGCTGTTGCTGCTGTTACTGCTGCTGCTGTTACTGCTGCTGCTGTTACTGCTGCTGCTGCTGTTACTGTTGCTGCTGCTGTTGCTGCTGCTGCTGCTGCTACTGCTGCTGTTACTGCTGCTGTTACTGCTGCTGCTGCTAC
>OOFC01034692.1:0-11965 GCA_900323345.1 Pseudochromis fuscus | reverse complement strand
AATGTGACTCTAAACTTCTCCGTCGTCACAGTTGTTTTGAGCCTGGACTCGGGTGCATGTGGGAAATTTGGGTATTTGTCTTGAAGATTTGTTGCTTCGCTCACTAACAAATTAAAAGAGTTGAGTATGTGAAGACCAGCCAGTCAGGAGGAATTAGCAGTTGAGTTTTGGCATACAATAATTGATAATGAATCTATTTTCATGTACCGTATCTTATGGACTATTGAGTGCACCTGTCTATAAGCCGCTAGTGAATTTATTCGAACAGTTTCATGTGGTCCACTCTGACCGGGTCTGATGTGACGACGCTAAATGTATCGGCAGCACGGAGCTTGCTAGCTTGTAAAAAGCTAACGAGCTTCGTGCCGCCGATACATGAGCCACACCGGTGTTTAAGCCACAGGGTTAAAGCGTCAGAAAAAAGTAGCGACTTATAGTCCAGAAAATATGGTATTTGTTATTTGAGGTTATTTATATTCATTTTAATGTAGCTTCTGTATATGTGACTGTATAGAAATGGACGGAGCAACCAGGTCTCAACAATGAGACCAATGCAGAAGTGCAAAAAAGTACAATACTCTCGATGACCACTAGATGCTGTCTCCAAAAAACTCCAACTGACTTCAATTCAAAAAATGACATTTTCAATCAATGTCATTAGCTAAATTAAATCCTTCTTCTCGTCCATCAATAAGTAGATTTTAGCTTCAGAAAGAGGGAATTTTAGGGGTGTGGTTAGTTTGATTGACAGGTCTGGACCAGAACTCCAGTCTGGTTCAGGAGTCAGACCCGCCTCCTCACTCCTCCCTGGCTCCTAAAACCCAACATGCTCAAATGTCAAACTCCTGGAGTCCACAAAACAACAGGTGACCTCACATTAGCTTAGTCTGTGCTACAGCGCTAACGTGATGTCACCGATATACACTCTGACTTGTACACAATGCTTGTCGGCCTCTGTTTTTGGGGCTTACTGCCACCAACCTGGCATCCCGAGTTTCTGTATTCTCAGCTCACATCCTCAAAAGCACAACAGACACAACAATTTATTGAAGGCACTGAGAGGTGTTAGCATTAATTAAAACTTACTGGACTGAATCATCAACACATCTCTCTGGCAGGTTGGATAAACCTTGTGTTGCTCATTAACAACACCTGTAACTCACGGATGTCGTTGACACCCTGCAAATACCAGTGTAACAGTATCAGGAAGGCAAATAGGAAGAAATCCTGCAGCCAAGCAACCACACACACACACACACACACACACACACACTCACACAGGAGTTACTTAACAAAGCTCCATAATTTAGGCAAGTGAAGCCAGATGAAGCCATCTTTCATTGAGAGCGTGTCCCAGGATTACATCCCCTCTTGCTGGGAAGCATTTAATTTCTCCTTTCAGCGTACTGACACTTCAATCTTTTCCCTGTAATTACACATTATTAATGTTATGTAATTTGGCAAGACAGAACCTTGGATGCAGTGACACAATTATTGACATTAGCCGGCGATGCTTCTTTCCTATGGCTTCAATGAAAAGGCCGTGCCTAATTATGGTCCGATTAGGGTTTTTATCTGTGAGGCAGAGTGTGGCACCGCTGACAGCACATGGACACGTCTCCACAGTGTTTCCACAGCCAGGAAGCTCAATATTTTCATCACTGTGTTCAAGCGTCTAATCTCAGTCTGTACACACTTCTTTTTTAAATGCCTTCTGTCAATTTATGATCTGACTGACGTCTCCACAGTGGAGGTGGAGTGTGGACCTCACAAACTTTGGCCTCTGATTCACCAATTTTTCATCTTCTGCTTTAAGGAAAGAAAAAAAAACCCTCACCATCTTCAGAGTGCAATAAATAGCAGAGAGAAAGATGACAGTCTGAGATGTCATTTCAACCAGTAATGGCTTCGTAGCGCTGACGTCTTAGCTCTCTATTGTAAGGTAATTGAGGTATTATTACATGGTGAAATTGGGTCAGTTTTACCCTGGGAGGAAATAAGCAACAAGACAGCAGACCTTTCTCTCGCAGAGATTGCCATCAAAAGCACATATAGAGCTGTGTGGAGATGATCGATACTCAGAATCAGAAGCAGTGACTGCAGGTCGCGACCTCTGCGATTATTTAACAGATTATTTCAGAAACCCAGTGGTTTCTTTGTGACCTTTGGTAATTTATCATCTTGTCATATACAGTCTTCTTGCATTTTATTTTTGTGCGTTGGCACTTTATTTCAGACCAAAGTCACATTTTTGCCGCAGTAATAAAAGTCTTTAATTTGAACTATTTTCAGGCCAGAGTTTAAAGCCCCCACACACACACACACCCCACCACCACCCCACACACCCCATCAGTCAAAAATAGGTTTTGGTGCAGGTTGCTGCTCTTTGATGTTGGAGCTTCGCTGCAGAGTGGTGTTCGTTCAGAGTCTCTGGGCCTTGAAATCTGAGTTGAAGGTGTGGACCTGTGTGTGTCAGGCCTGTTAAAATAATTCTGAGTAGTTCTGATCCAATACATCTGTAATGTTGTTTTTACTCATGGCAACATTAACAAAAACTGCTGCACAGATGTAGAGGATTTTATTTTGGAGAGTTTAGGTATGGAACAAATGATTACATGTGACAGTGTTGCTGTTTGACCACAAGAGGGCAACAGTGTTCAGTCAATAGTATCAGTACAGGTTAATAATGGCTTGGTGGAGGTTTGTATTCTCATTTCTAACAGTTATCAGTGGATATTTCTTTTAATTACTTAATTCCAACCTGTAAACTTTTACCATTGTCCTCTATTCAAAATCAGTTACAGACGCAACCCTTTGTCTCCATCCAAGGACATTACACTTTACATTTTCTACAGTGTATACTTCAATTTTTTTAACATAAAGTGGTCGTCCTTGTTTGTGGACACTCTATTCTTCCTTCTAGTGGTGACTAAAGTACAATACATCAATTAATGTATTATTAGAACTACTTTCTGTTCAAAGACAGTGCTTAGATTTTATACTTATAATCCCAAACATATAGGAGAAATAAAACCTGCATGGCAAACACATGCTGGGGACTCAGGAGGTTAGAATTTTGAGATATTCATAATAATAGCTAGGGTAGCTAATTTTTTTTTTTGCATCTGAATTCCCAATATGGGGCAGGTGTTATTGTGATTTTAAGAATTTTTAAAAAGGTAATTTACTTTTTTGCAGCACGACATTTGAGATATGGGTAATGTGAGTGTTTTCTGTGCAACATGTTTAAAAAAATCATTTTATGCTTTTACTGGCATCACATTTGCCTTTAAATTAAAAAAACCTGATTCTGAAATCTATTTCTAAAGATGTCAATTTTTGCTGCCCTTTAAAAAAAAACATTTAAAAAGCCGTTGGACTATTTAAACTGAGGCTTGTTTTTCTGTGAAAGGTTTATTTGCAGCTCTTTAGCTCATGATCCTTTGAACAGGATTCAACTGTGTCTGTGAACGAAAGTCATCTCCGCCGTGGAGCTACAGCTAATAGTTATTTTGATAGTAATTGTCGTTCTGTAGATGGTGTTTCACCTTCTCCGAAATCAACTGGAAGAAAGGGCTGAATGCTCTGCTCTCCATACAGTAAGTAAAAGCTATTAAATTAATTAAAAAGTAATCTTATGTGCTGTATATCTCGTTTGCTGCGACGCCTCCAGCACAAACTAAATGAAAAGCTATTCACAGCCTCACATCTGTAAACAAAGCGGCGCGTGCGGATGAATATGCAGAGTGATTAGGTCGGCGGCTGATTTGTCCCTGGTGCAGTTAGCAAAATGGCTAATTTCTGTGTTTACTGTTGGTCACACTCAGAATGGTTCATGCATTTGTTTTTAAGCTGCAGGGAGGCCAGAGCGAAGCCAGCAGCGCCCATAAAGCTTCACATATACACAAATACACCAGGTGGAAATAATAGCCCCTATCTTTTTTGAGAGGAGTTGACCTTTGGTGTTTGTTTTGAAGAGGAACAACCATGATGTCTCATAATCACAATCTTTAAGTGGTAATCCAATCCCTCCAAACACCTGTAAATCCTCTTGACCAATGAGAAGTCAGAAGCAGAAGGCTACACCCTGAAGGCTTCGACACTTTCAAGGGTTGATGACAGGGGGACGTCTGAGATGTGAGGGCTACTTCAATGCTATTTTATCCTGATCACACTGATACGTTTGGGGCAATGAGATGTGTCTGACTGCTGCTAGGCAACCATGTAATCAGCTGTCTGTCACTTGTGTGCGTATCAGCATGGTGCTGCGATGTTGTCGGTCACAGACGGCGATTAACATGTTCAGGCAATCAGAGATAAAGAAGTGACAGGCAGCAGTGTTTCTCAGAGTTCAACTTTTTTTCAGGAGGCTCAGGGCGAACATCAATTTTGTGGATGAATAAAATATGAGGTTCACTCAACAACACCACATATGATGCTTAAGATAGTTTAGAATCAATTAGGTAAAGCCTCCCTCTGGTTTTGTTTTATTGGCTGCTTAGTAACAGGGTTAAATGTCAAAGGTTAAAGGTCACTCTGTGCTGATTGGATGTCAGGACACTGATTGTTTCTCCCTGGAAAACAGTGAATAAACGATGTGCTCATAAGAGGATTTGTATCCACAGGATGAGACTAATATGAGTAAAGAGCGACAACACCAGGTTTGTACTATTTGTGTCTGCTATTTACAAATGTTAATTTAGTTTGTTGTGTCCGAATATTCAGATACAAGTGTAATTGTTTTACTCTGAATGCATTTACATTATTAAGTCTTAGAAATCACACATCATTTTGTTTTTGCACCATTTCGCTCTGCAGTCATGATGCTGCTGGATTTTGGCAGGAGAATAAAAAGCTCAGTTTTTTTTTTTAAAGGGGAACCCTCCAAGAATCTGAGGATTTTGATGGAAGAACAAATCCCTTTAATAAGCACACGTGGACATTAAAATTGAATGTTAAACCAAAGCAATAAGGACGAGGTGGTGCCGGTATCAGAAGAGTACCAGTGAGAAACATCAGGTAATAATGACTGCCTGAGTATGATGTCACTGTTCAGATGATTGTCATGTGCGTGTGTGTGTGTGTGTGTGTGTGCTAACAACACTGAGGAAAAGCAGTGTTGTTAGCACTGTATTACCTTTTTTCTTAATTTTTTTTTCTATTAATATGGGGATGCACTATTATATTGCAATATTATCAGCACATTATCGATATGGGCTGATTTTGGGTTTAAAACTAAGTATCAGACATCGGCCATTCCACTAATATGTGCCAATATAATTAACCGATAAAATAACAGTGGGTATTGTCATTATTGTCAGAGGGAGAGCATCAAGTCTGTGTAAAGTAGGATAGGCTGCAAGTATCTTGATTTGTTTAAAAACAATCATCATGATTAAATATGACATGTTTTACATAACGCAAGTATTTTTCTTATTTTGCATAAGGAATGATGATTACTGAGGTTACATCATTTTCAGCTTTGTCTTATGTCTGCATTTGGCAGTGGGCCAACGTGATAAAGAGTATGCAGAATAATTCTTTATGTCAGTTTCACTACAGAAATTAGATGATCTCTGCAATTAGGTGTGGGGGGAAAAATATCGGTATCTTTTTCAGCCAAATGAGTTAAATATCAGTATATCGGATATCGGCCAAAAACAGAACATTGTGCATCCCTAATTTGATCATTTTTGTGGACAGATATGTGGAGAATATTGGCCAAGGAAGAAACTATTACATTTTTGGTGGGAGCAGAGATCTGTATCTCACCACAAGAGGGCGACAGTGTTCAGTCTACAGCATCAGCACAGGTGGATTAGGCCTCACCAGGACTTTGTGTTTCTCTGAACAGTTTCTCGTTGCCTCCGACAAGGTGGTTATGTGTTTACCTGCATTTGAACACTTGTGTATTTGTTTACAGAGGGACAAGTAATTACCTGAGGGGGAGAAAACCTCATCTGTTCTAATGAGCAGATGTTTTAACAGGAGAGTGCTACTAACCACAAGAGGGCAACAGTGTTCAGTCTGTAGAAACATCACAGCTGATCGTACCTGGAGGTTTGTGCTCTCTACATGGTTTCTAGTTCACATCTTCATTTGATCAGAATCAGGAGGAGCTTTATTTTGTTGAGTATGTGTGAAACATACAATGAATTCAACTCTGTTTCAAAGTATCAATAATATAACAGACAAGGACAATATGTACATTAGGGTATATTGGTGCAATATTACAATCATTAAGAATTAGAGTGTTCCAGGTTAGATGTCAGTAATTACTTTGGGATATAGATGCTGTGAAAAATAGATTGTACTTATAATAAACATAAATTCTCCTTAAACCACACTGTTCACTCAGTACTTTGGACAGTCTCTCCTTATTTACTTTGACTCTGTCGTGTCTTGGCTGAGATGTGAGTCGCTGGCAATGACTTTAAATGTTCATTTAAGTGTTACACAGTATTTTAAGTTTATTTCTCGGATGAAAACAAGTTGAAACAACATGAGACAGAAGACTGTTTTCCCAGTGTTAATCCATCACAAACTATTATACAAAAAAAGCACTTTATTTGTAGCAGCTCATGCAGCATGAGGACTTACACTTACTTCTCTGTGGATCCCTTGTTTTCTGCTGCCTGTGTCTGGACTGTACAAGTTCAGTTTGAGAAAACAAACTCCACTATTTACTGAAGGCTCCCGAGCAAGATGGGAGCAAAAAGCTGCTTCTGATAGAGTGAGGATCCAAAAGGATAACTTGGACCTTAAGGTTGCCCCAAGACAAAAATAAATATGCTTATTGCTGCCAAAACCCATCTTTGAGCAGCTATTGTGAGTCGATACGATGTGAAAATAAGTCACAAAGTCTTATACAACGGGATGGAGTGGAGACAGCCGGATGTGTCCAAAGGTTATCCTTGTGTTTTTTTTTTCTATTATTTTTTTAAAGCAGCAGTGGACTGTCATTTCGAAGCCCTTGTGGGTCAGGAAACAACACATCATCTAACCCATGAGAGCATCTAAACATGTCTGTGCTGTGCAAGGCCAGGCCAGCATGAAATCAGCCATTGTACACTATGTGTAAATGGACTGATGCATTCACAGGTGACTGGACACCGCTGTCATTCCCAGGGAGAAAAAAACAAGCATCCAGCCAACTGACAGCTTCACACAACACAGGTACTTATGTGGCTTTGGGGTTTTTTTTGTACGATTGCAGCATCGTGTCCCTGAAGTTCAGATAATTTACTGAGCAGAAAATACAGCTGCTGTGGACGGCAAGGACGTGTGTGTGTGTGTGTGTGTGTGTGTTTGTGTGTGTGTGTTTACTCCAGCTTGTGTCTTCATAGGCCACTGTAACACATCATATTTTAACTGTGTACACTGTACATATGCTCAGGTGAATATGTCTCAGGACTGTAAATTACATTGAAATACATGTTTAAGGTATATTAACAAACTCTGCTTGAGAACCTAGTGGCACAATCATGGCTTTAGAAAAACAAACCAGTCACAAAAATTATTTTAATCTACGCTAAATAAACCCAAAAATAACTGGAGGTTATGTTTTCATCCACTATTGTTTGTTTGTTTGTTTATCTCTGTTAGCAACATTAACAAAAATGTAAAAAATGTATTTTTATTTTTGAGATATAGAGTATTACCCAAGGAAGAGGGTCAGTGGATGGGGTCCTGTCTGAAAAGAAATGCAAATTTTTTTAATTAATTTTTTGGCGCCACATGTGACCATTATTTACTACCATCTTATTGTCTAAAAATAAACGTGGAAGTGCCAAAAACTGCAGTTCCTCGAATCACCACTTGAGGCTGTCTCCATAAATGAATCTCCATAGATCCATATGTTAAAATGAACCACATATGACCATATTTGGATGAGATGGAGGAGGTGGGAGGGAGAACGGGGGAGAATCTGAGTGCAGCTAGCATACCGCTAACCACGCCCTTGATTAACAATAGACCTTAATACAATTAAAGCAGCTGAATTATTTTCAAATACAGCAATAAAAACCAAATTATTTTGTATCAAACTTTTTATTTCTGCTGTAAAATTGCTTCATTTTAACATATGGATCTGTGGAGATTGACTCATTTATGGAGACAGCCTCAGGTGGTCATTGAAGGAACTGCAGTTTTTTGCACTTTAACGTTATTTTTAGACGATAAGATATTACATGAGGAGAGAATGAGATAATGTTTCTTTTTCACTACAATAGAGCAACAGTGTTCGGTCCTCAGCATCACTACAGCTGGATTAATCCTTGCTTCTATAATATTCACGATTGTGATGTTTAACTTTCCTCAGGTCCAAAGTTTGTTCGACTGTAAAAATCTATTCGTTTAGTTTTGGGGAATTCAAGTGTTTCCTTTCCAGCTGCTTCGTGTCCGGTACAATATATTATTGAGATACATGCTAATACCTGAGATACTTTCTGCTTTCAGAAGTCCCTTTAAGTCTAAAGGTATATTTTAGAGTTTCTCAACATCTTCCAAAAAGGTGTTAATATTGGACAAAATAAAAGGTGTAATTTTCTGCTTCTTCTCCACATCCTCTCCAGCGGCTGGTCCCTGCTAGGAGGAAACATTTCCCATATTTATAGGGTTTGATAAAATATCTCATGCTTACTTTCTCTCCAGTGTTTTGCTGATAAGTTAATTTTTAATTCTTTTTCCCATTTCTCTTCACTGTATTATCTACAGTGGTGAGCATTTGCAGTATTACATATCTGAAAGACTTTCTCCAGTTTTGTTTCTTTTACAAAATCTCAACATTGTGTTGAATCACTTTTTTCAATATGTTCTCCGCTAAATGTTTCATGAAATACATCTGTAGGTCCCTGATACAGTCACCTGTGAGGAGAGCCTCGAAAAGCTTCTTTGTGTCATGTAGTTATTTCAGGATATGTTACTGACCTTTAACCCTTCAGAGCCCAACAATCAAAGATTTGATGAATCTGCTTGGAGCACAGTCAGGGTTATGTCTCTGAGATATACACCTTCACTGTACACTTTATAATAATAATCTTTCTGTAGTTCCAAATAAAGTTTGAAATAATTTTAACCCATATATTAAAGTACAATTGTGATTTTGGTAATACTCATACATCATTAGTTTTACTGTATTTTTCTTTGCTTAGTTTTCCATCAGATATTACTTAACTCATTTATACTTTTATTTTTACAATAATTATTAATCAACGTATATCAAAGTCTTTTATTTTCTATGTGCCAACTAAGTTAATGACACATTTTCAAACCTTGACCAACGTGTTTCTCATTCTAATGTTCAAAACTTCACTGTATTCTTCAATCCCATCATGCTGGCATTGATTCCTTTGGTGCGATGAGAGACGATTATATCATCAGCATAAGGTCGAACTGATTGGCTTGCGGACTCGCGTTTTGAAGCCAGGATTTTGACATTTGAACATCACCATGTTGGTTTGTTATAGCAAGAAGTGACCATATCTGGATGTGAAGGGAGGATTGAGGAGGCGGGTCTGACTGTTGAACTCGAGATCACTGCCCAATGTGTCTGAGACTGGACTTCAGAGCTGCTCTCATTGGAGAACAGGCTTGTCAATCCAGCTAACCCCGCCCCGAGTGAGAAGGCGGGTCTTTCTCCTGAACCCAAGGACACTGTCCAATCTGTATGACACTCGAGTTAATCAGTGAATGAGCCTCCAAACCACCTGTAAATCATTGGAGACCAGACCTGTCAATCAAACTAACCCCGCCCCTAAATGTTAGACCGATAGACCACCAGACCTCTGAGAAGTTGATCTTATCTAATGACATCAGAATGAGTTATGCACAAAATGTATTGACTGAATATTTCAGGATTGCAATCACCATTTTTGAATTGAAGTCGATTGGAGTCAGCATCTGGTGGCCATTTGTTGTATTGCAGTTTTTCCACATTTACATCTATCTTCAGTCTGGGACTAATAGTAGATGAATTCAAACCTAGGTGACCTTCCCCAGTCTGTGGTCCAGACTTCAGCTGCAACAATAAAGTAAGCTCAGAGATGAAGACATCTACCATGCTGTTAGAAAATGTCCAATCCAAACACCCAGAAGGCGCCACAGCAGCGTCATGAAGAGGTGTAATAATCAATAAGGATGTGGCTCTTCAACGTAATGTAAGTCTTTCATTCATATTGAAGAAAAGTTCAAAAATAGAAAACCTATGATTGTACTTTTACATTAAGTGCAGCAGAAACCTGATACTTAAGCAAGGACACGTTTGCGCGAGAACAACAAATCACATCAACTGCCGGAAATTGATACTGCTCTTAGATTGCTATCGAATTTTCTCTCCTTTTTAAAATGGTTGGTAAAAACAGGATAGTCCATCACTGAGGAGCTCCATGCACTGCCTTTGATATTTGCTCTTTGATATTGACCACACAATCAATAGAGCTTTCCTATAGCAGAGCTGGTAATATTACTCAATTTTCACAGTTAGGTAATATTAGTCCCGTAAGAGCCTATCTATTGATCAGACCACACACAGACCCTGTGATACCAGGAGCACTCCTCTGAATCCAGTATGGGAACTCCATCGCTGTCCGGTTAGGACGGCAGCAGCAGCAGACTCCACATCCAGCAGATTGCTTTCTTATTATCTCGTTGATGTCTGTTGTTTGCCAGAAGTAATTAGTGCTGGGCTGAAATCAAAGCAGAGAAAATATTAATCAAGGAAAGACAATCAACTGAGATACGGTGATTAAAAATCTGTCTGAATGAACATCAAATGTAATGTAATATAACCAATTTGTACATTAAGTGTAGCTGCTGAGACAATGTGTTGTCTGTCCATCTGTGTCATGGTTGTGCTGCGAGCTTGTGTGGCATCATGTTAACCTCGTTCTGCAGCAGCTGTTTTGTTGTTTTGTTTATTTCTGCCTGATTGTACTTTCCTCTCGTTAATGCTCAGTAACCTCTCCTGCAAACATCAGAGACGAAGACACAGAAAATTAAAGGAATGAGTACAAATTGCTTAATTTATTCATCTGTAAACAAAAACTAAATAAATAAATGTGTTAAATACACCGATATGAAGGCAACAAAAACATGGTGTTATTTAATTAAACATTATCTGTCACACATTCAGAAGCATTGAGTCATTTCTTATTTCTATAATAGTAGATTTTTTGAAGGTAAAATAAAATCTTCAAGGAGTTTTTAAATTCCTTAAAATGAAATGACCGTCAACCTGCACATGATATGAACTGTCAGGTTTTCTGGGGTTTGGGTTGTGTTTGAGTTTTGGGATTTTTACTGTGTGCAGGTTTGGCCGATCAGGCTCACCTGTACCTGGTCTCACCTGTACCTGGTCTCACCTGTACCTAGTCTCATCTGTACTTAGTCTCACCTGTACCTCGTCTCACCTGTACCTAGTCTCATCTGTACCTAGTCTCACCTGTACCTAGTCTCACCTGTACCTAGTCTTATCTGTACCTAGTCTCACCTGTACCTAGTCTCACCTGTACCTAGTCTCACCTGTACCTAGTCTCACCTGTACCTAGTCTCATCTGTACCTAGTCTCACCTGTACCTAGTCTCATCTGTACCTAGTCTCACCTGTACCTAGTCTCATTTGTACCTAGTCTCTCCACTACCTCGTCTCACCTGTACCTTGTCTCACCTGTACCTAGTCTCATTTGTACCTAGTCTCTCCTGTACCTAGTCTCACCTGTACCTCGTCTCACCTGTACCTAGTCTCACCAGTACCTAGTCTCTCCAGTACCTAGTCTCACCTGTACCTAGTCTCTCCAGTACCTAGTCTCACCTGTACCTCGTCTCACCTGTACCTAGTCTCTCCAGTACCTAGTCTCACCTGTACCTCGTCTCACCTGTACCTAGTCTCACCTGTACCTAGTCTCTCCAGTACCTAGTGTCATCTGTACCTCGTCTCACCTGTACCTAGTCTCACCAGTACCTAGTCT
>OOFC01034683.1:0-14832 GCA_900323345.1 Pseudochromis fuscus | reverse complement strand
GTCGCAGCACCACGGGCTCCGCCCCCGTCGCAGCACCACTTTCTCCACCCACTTCGCAGCAGCACTTTCTCCGCCCCCGTCGCAGCACCACCTAAAAATCATGTGACCCGGAGATGCATGACCAGACTTTGATGCATGTGTGTTTCCATGCTGCATCAGTCCTCCTGTGCTGTCAGTGCTGGATTGATGGAGGCCAAGCTTTTTCTTTGTCCAGCATGTTGAAGGTAGAACAGATCTGATCGGATGTTTCCTCGTTGAGTTCCTGAGGCAGTGAGGAGCTGATCAAAGGGACATTTAGAAAATCTGAGATGTTCTGATGATTTTTCAAACCGTAATATATTTGTTTCAATAATGTAACTTTACTCATACCACTGTATATGAGGAAAACATTTCAGTTTACCAAATACGACGCTATTTGTTCTAATTGCCAGTTAATGGCCAGATGTTCCAATTTTTAACTGGTTCTGTTTTCATTATTTATTCTCAACATGTCTCCAAGTTGCTGGTTTCTGAGTCTAAACTTCTCAGAATGTTGAAAAATCTGTATTTTTGCCAACCTTCTGGAAGTGCAGCAGAGGAGTCACCTGGTCAGTCATGACTGAGGGATTAGAGGTGACGGCTGCCCTCTGCTCATGGCCTGAGTCTAAGGCATGAACCTGAGTTACCCACTAAACCTGAAATAGACATTCAAAGTGTTTCCAGTTTGTTTTCTGCTGTTGCAACATGCAGCTGTCCTCTAGTGTGTGGATCATTACAGGACACATGGTGAACTGTACTGTTGCTGGTGAAGGATTTCCCTGTTGAAGTTCTCTTAGAAAGACATTTGAAACAAACTGTGATTGTGCTTCACTGTATTTGAAAGTCTCCCTTCAGGGGGACCAGACGATGTGTTCAGGATACAGGGGAATCACACTCCTCAGGCTCCCCGGGAAAGTCTACACCAGCGTGCTGGAAAAGAGGGTCCAGTGGTTTTCATACCGGACCTGGAACAGTGGACCAGCTATTGACCCTCGCTATGGTGCTGGAGGGGGCATGGGAGTTTGCCAGTCCAGTCCACATGTGTTTTGTGGATTTGGAGAAAGCCTACAACCATGTCCCCAGGGGCACCCTGTGGGGGGTACTCTGGGAGTATGGGGTGGATGGCCCCTTGCTAGCAGCCAGTCAGTCCCTGTACTGAAGGACTACGAGTCTGGTCCGTGTAGCCGGCAGTAAGTCGGACCTGTTCCTGGTGAGGGTTGGACTTTGCCAGGCCTGCCCTTTGACACCGGTTCTGTTCATGACTTTTCTGGACAGAATCTCTAGGAGCAGCCGGGTGGGGGAGGGGTCAAGTTCGGTGGCGGGAGGATCTCATCTCTGCTTTTTGCGGATGATGTGGTCCTCTTAGCACCATCAGAGAACGACCTCCAGCTCTCACTGGGGCGGTTCACAGCTGAGTTTGAAGCAACTGGGATGAAGATCAGCACCTCCAAGTCTGAGGCCATGGTTCAGCTGGAAAAGGGTGGACTGCCTGCTCCCTGTTAGGGAGGAGGTCTTACCTCAAGTGTCTCGGGATCTTGTTCACGAGTGAGGGTGAATGGAGATCAACAGGCGGTTTAGGGCGGACGCTAAACCAGTCCGTCATGGTGAAGAGGGAGCTGAACCAGGAGGTGAACCTCTCTATTTACCTGTCGATCTACGTTCCAACCCTCCCCTGTGGTCCTGACTGAAAAAACAAGATCGTGGATACAAGCGACTGAGATGAGTTTCCTCAGCAGGGTGGTCGGGTTCAGCCTTAGGGACAGGGGGAGGAGCTTGATCAGCTGGAGGGACTATATCTCTCGGCTGGACTGGGAACACCTCAGGATTCTCCAGGAGGAGCTGGTGGACGTGGCTGGAGAGAGGCCTGGACCTCTTTGCTGATGCTGCTGCCCCCACGACCTGGACCATAAGCAGGAGACGACGGGGACAGGTAAGACCTTCATGAAATAAAAACATACAGTACTTTGCAGAGTGGGCTGCACGGTGGTGTAGAGGTTCGTACTGTCGCCTCACAGCAGTGTGAGTCTCAGCTCAGACCTTTCTGTGTGGAGCTTGTATGTTCTCCCTGTGCACAGTGGGTTTACTCCAGGTTCCTCCCACAGTCCAAAGACCTGCCTGGTGAACTGATGAGTCTAAATTGACCATCAGTGTGAGTGTCTTTGTGTTTACCCTGTGATAGCCCGGCCTGCTGCCAGCTGGGATAGGCTCCAGCAGACCTCCCTGACCCAATTTGGACAGAGCAGGTACAGACATGACTGACTGACAGCAGAGAAGTTGCAGTACGATCAAGCATGAATTGATCTTGTTTGAAGTGTGGTATCCATCTGCCTTCCACCTCCATGACTGCATGGCTTCATCCTCAGCTGTGATGACGACATCTGACACTCTGTCAGTTTCTACACAGTAAAACTGATGTGGAGTTCTGTCAGCATCAGTTACGTGTCATGTTGTAGAAGTGACACTAACACTGAGTAAGTAACAGTGAACCAGTCTGACAGCCTGCGGTGTGGAGGAGGAAGAAACTTCAAACCCTCAGACACTGAGACACATGAGGAGTGAGCTGAAAACCCAAACATGTTCAGACATGAATGATGATGGTCTGTCACCTTTCCAGAAGATCCCCATCAAGGGCCGAGCATTACATTGTTTTTATGTGGTTTTCATCCTGGAGGAATCAGGACCTTAAATGTTATTGCAGTACATTCATGAAAGGAAGAAGGTTACCAAAATAAAAGCTTACTTTCACATGCTTGCAGCTGTCACAAAGCTGCAACTGACCCAGTCATTGACTGTTATTCAAAATAGTTTCTTTAAAGTTTTCTACTTTGTCTGTGTGCAAGCCTGTAACCTGTGTGCTGTGCATCTATGAGCCAGTTTCCTTTGTGTCTCTGCAAGAAAAAAACAAAAAGTATTTATTCCCTGTTCGGCTGCAAAGGGCAAACTCTCACATTGCCTGGAGCTTTCCTGTAACAATGGCAGTGCTGTGGGATCCCAGCACACGATGACAGGACACTGCGGCTCCGGGAGAGGAGTTTCTTTTATTTTTTCCTCACACACAAAGTATATGAACAAACATAAAATAGACCATCCCGGGCTCCCTGGCAGCACAGCCCTCTGGTGCCAAGGCTGCCCATTGAGGAACTCAGCAGTTCATGCACAGGCCCTCTCTGGCTGGCAGGTCTGCTTCTGCTTCTGTGGCGTCAGCAGCACAGCATCCAGTGCACCACTGTTTTCAGGGAGAGAGAGACCCAGGCTGGTTCTAACCCAATCCCCGGCACTGCTCCCTGAGCCGTCCTGCCCAACCTCTCCTCCCTCTCACCACACCACCACCACACCTTTTTGTGGTTCAATCATAGAGCTTGACAGAGTGGCTTCAAATTCATTCTTATCAACAGTTATTTAGGACTGTTCACTGGTGACTTGAGGAGAAGCTCCGTCTCTTTCGCTGCCCCAGATCTCAGCTTGAAGTAACATCAACAACATGAAGGAACTATGATGATATTCAGCTGAACTTCCTGAAGTCAGCCTCACATCTTCAGGATACCAGCAGACCTGCAGCAGAGTCAGCAGCCTGGTGACTGGCACAGGTCTGGCTGTGCCAACATGAAAGAGAAAACCACTCAGCTTCACCGGTTATTATCAACGCCTATTTTCTATTTGACATAGAAAAAGTCAGGATGCCGTTTTTCAATTAACCTCAGCAGAACACCTCTTATCATTGCCACAGCCCTCCTGTGCATACATGCACTTAACCATGTTCCTACTGCAGCAACAACATGAGATGAAAGCTTTTCTGCCAGAGGTGAAGGGCTCTGATGAATGTTTCTGCTCTGTGGTGCACATAAAAGCTCATCTCAGTCTGGTAATGTTTCCTGCACGTTCACTACTCTCACATATCTGAACCAAATCAACCTCAGCTGCACTTAATGGGAGAAAAATTACATTTTTGCAACATAGATGAAGGAGCTACAAAGAAAAGCTGGATGTTTCCCAGTCCAGGAAATCTGATCCAGTGATTCTACAGTAAGAGGAGCAGTCAGTCAGCTTCAAACAGCAGGCAGCAGTATGTGGTGTAAATTCATGCATTCTGCTTAATATCTGTGTGGATTACAATAAATGCATATTTTTGTTTATTGCTTGATGATTAATCTGTTTTTCAGCAGCAGTATCTACTGCAGTACCCCTGCAGTAGATACTGATAGTACTTATACAGATAGTACTTTGCACTGAAAAATTGTAAAGCTAAACACACAACACCAACATTTTATTTTTATGTTTGTCACAGAGCAAAACAACAAACAACAATCATCAGCCTCTAAGTTCACCAGTGAATCCAAACCACAGTGCAGCAGCTGCTGGTGTTTGGGATTCAGCATGGTGACCCTGTAAAGGAACCGTGATGAGAAATGGGGCCTTCATCACATGATCCATTTCACTGCAGTGTTGTGCTGAATTCACTGAGCTCAGTGCCCTGCCGGCCTCCAACCCCCTCTGCTGCCCATGCATCACAGTGAGCACTAACAAGCAGGTGGCTGGGCAGCGCAACGTCAAATTACACCAAATTGTTGGTGGAATCAAATCCCATCATGCAGCAGATGAGAGTGTGAAACTGAATCGTTTGATGAAAACATCTCTCAGAAACAAACAGGCTTGATTCAGATACGAGGTGTTTATCTGGGAGGAGCCTGTTTTCTAATGAGTCTGTTTGTAATCCAGCCTCTGCCCCTGAATGGTTTTACAGAGAAAACTGGATTTCAAAATGTATCCAGTAGCAGTAGTGATAATCATGGTAGTAACGAGGTGGATTTGTGTCCTGGACCTTCTGGTGCCACAGCTCCTCTCAGTGTGATTAGTTCGAGGGTGTCCTGTGTAGAAGGTTAATATTGATTGTTAAAATGTGGTATTCATGCATATCTAAAAATAACAACAACAAACAGCTTTATCCCACATAAGTTTATCAGTCATCTCCCACATGTTGCTGAGTTCAGGTGTTAAAGGAGAGTGTCATGTAAACACATGTGCAGGTTGACAGCTTGAAATCTGTTTTAGATCTGATGGTTCTGGATGGATTCAGATGGTTTAGTCTGATCCAAAACTGGTACAACACAGTAAAGCCCCAACCCTCATCACTAAGCTTTTAAAGAATTCACAGTTTGTGAGTGAAAATCCACTTTGAAAAGACAATGGAGTACTTCAGATTCAGAGGATTTACTAATACCTTCATTAGTGTTACAAGAAAATTACTGCATTCACATTCAACACTCAACCTTGAGACAGACGCATGATGTGTAAATTCCTGTTGAAAGAACATGGCCTTGGATGAGTTTGTATAAAATAACTCAGATTAAATAAAGAAAATCTTAAGAGTTTTGCAGAAACTGTTCATTTGCAGATTTGTTATCGTGTTAACTGTTCATAAAAAGAAGGACTGCAGTGACAAATACTGTTATATTGACTGGATCAGTTTATCGCTACAACATGTATATGCACTGGTTCCATATCTACAGAGTCTGATGCTGTGCAGTGATCTTCCTAACCTGTCCTGCATGGGCTTTAACCATGCATGTGACTGATACTCTGAATGACACTAAATGAATGAGGATCAGCTCTTACCTCAGGGGCTGGCTCACAGCTACTGATCAGTGTCTTCCTTCAGGTCTAAGATTTCATAAATGTAAAACGTTTATGGATCCTGGACCTACAGCCATCATCATCATCATCATCATCATCATCATCATCATCAGGTCAGATACAGGATCATTTGAAGATGAAGAGGAGCACATGGCAGTGAGGGGGTCAGGGTTGATTGCCAGATTTGCACCAATGTGAGAGAACAGTAGAGACTTATATAAAAAACCTCACTACATGTTGTAGCAGTGATTGACGCCTCTGTCAGTGCTCCATGTGAATAGTTGATAGATGTGTGGACAACAGCTGTAAACTGGGATGAAAGATGGAGGTGAGTGAACTAACTTCAGAGGACTTGTAGTGAAAACTGAATCAGAATCAGAAAACTTTATTGATCACTGAGGGTAAACTGTGTCACCCCAAACTGTTTAGCACCAACACACTTCACACTGTCTGTTCTCATCATAGTTCTTCTGTTATCACACATGCATCTGTCAAAACACACCTGAAACCCTCTGTCTTCATCAGAGGTGTGACTGTGTGGTGACTGATCAGAAACATGTCAGGTTTATAACACGTACAACTGAAGACGTTTCAAGAATGTGCAACAAGAGTCAGAACAGTTTCTAGAAAAATACATGTATGTGTTAGTGAAAACATACATGATGAAGAAACCTGAGGGTTATCTGCAGGGGTGTGTTCAGGCTGAGGGAGGCAGGCCTGCAGATACTCAGCTGGACAGCAGGGGGTGGTGGTTCCTCTTCATGTACAGTTTGTATGGAGTCAGATGAGAGCAGCACACTGGATCCTGAGATGGTTTGTCCTACACATAATAAAAAGGAAGTGATGTGAACCTGAGGTGATTCTGGACTGTGGTAAACTCAGTCTGTTTCATTTATAAATGTATTTACCAGTATGATGATCTATTTTGCAGCTTTCTGCTCCATGTTGAAGTGTGGTCATTAAAACAGCTACAAACACTGATGTCTGACATGATTCATTGGATCAGATACTGTGCTATAAACTTCTTCTGACTCAAACTGATACAGAAATAAAAAACATTGAATCTTAGCTATACATGGAGTCTGTTCACTGTGCATGAACTCATCAAGCCTGCAGTGTGTTGTGCTGCATGTTCATCAGATCATCAGTTATTAGACATACAGGCCCAGGACAAGACTGATGTCCAAGGTCTCAGGTTCCTCCTGTGCAACATTTGAGCTTTGGTACCTTTAACAAAACCCATTTCCCATAATGCTCAAAGGGATGGTGGTCATTATACTGTAAACACTAGAGATGACCAGCTGGTTTCAAAATGGCATAAACCACAGTCACATATCCCATCAGAATATTTCATTTTGCAGTTTTGACCCTGACCTGATGGTAACAGACTGAAGCATCCACCACATCATGAAGACCAAGCTGATGGTCCCACATGTTTCCAACTGATGAAGATGCTGTGTATTGTCCATGATCTACACACTCTGAACAGGAGCGAAGTGTTTGGGTGGTTACAGGTTTAAACAGGTACCAGAGCCCAGTGTAAGAGCAGCTTTATGTGGTTATGTGGTGTATTTAGCATGAATTATAGTCAGTTTGAATTCACAGGCAGCTGCAGGATCCCTCTTCTCTGCTGGTCCCTCCCTTCGTAGTGATGGCACTAACTAATCACTGTACCTGCAGCTCCAGCTACGTATTCATAAGATGCTCTTCACAGCCTGCATTTATGAATCTGTCCTGAACCAGACTCAGCAGGGTCAGGGGAGCTCCATCCTAACTCTGAAGATTTAAATGCAGAAGACAAACTACAATCTGCTGTTAGGCTCCCAGTTCAGGTTTCCCTGAGAGCAGACATTATCATTTAATAGACTGTTCCCACACTGCTCTTCAAACCCTCAGCTTATCTCCTCTGCTCGCTCACAGATAAATCACAGAGGTGCTCGGAGCTGGAGTTTGTGGCACCTATAGGATACACACAGGTCACCTGGTTTATAGAGGTCTATGGGAAACAGTGTGGACACAGCAGGTTATAAACACATGTACCACATGTTTGCATGCTGTGTATACCTGCACTGAACCAATCACTCATGTGGAGGCTGAGAGCTCTCTACACCAAATCATCTACTGTCACAGAAGGGGTACCAACACAGATGATTTCCAACAAACAGAGGTGAGGAAGAGTTTCCAGCCTCCTCCTGGTTCTTTGAGGCAGATCTCCAAAAGAAACCAGAGAAAGTGTAAAACACTCATTTAAAATCATAAATAACTGGAAGGAAAACGGTTACACAAAACCTAAAGCTACACCACAGGTGTTTGTGTCGTCTTAATCTAAACTGGCACACCCACTGTTATCATAAACGTACCACCTGAAAATTAAAAACAATCTATTATTTCTCACAGTATTAAAAGTAATTGAAAGTTAGTTGGTTGAATTTTACCCAGTCACCTGGACAGGAAGCTCAGAGCTGACATGGAGCTGATGCTGCAGCGTACAGGACGAGCAGCTGGTGTTACAATGAGAAATACAAACACATCTAAACATGTGGTCATGCATCAACCAAGGCCGAGCGTTGCCATCGTAAAGCTGTAGGATGTTGCTTCATTGCTCCTAAAGCCATTACTGTACTAACATGTTTGTGTAAAACATGCTTTATGGTCCCAGTGTGTTTTGGTTTTGATGTGTCGTCCAGATCACAGTATTCAGAGGTCTTGGTGTTTGCATACATTCACAAACTGCAGCTTTGCTCTGATGGTGCTGTGCTTCAGGCGGGCCTCTGATGCAGGTCACACACGTGCAGTGTGTCCGACTGTGGAGCAGGACGGGTAGTCCACAGGGTAATAAGGTAACACTCACTTCAGCTCAGTCCTTCATTGTATTTGCAGCCACACCACTCATCACTTCATATGATATAAAATGTGTAGTGTGTACTGCATGCTGCTGATTCCTCTGTTTAACACCTGGTTTCATTGTCCACACATTGTTCCACTTCTTCTTCACAACACCCACACACCACTGCTGCCCCTGATCCACTGTATCAGTCCATCACTGCCTCTCATCTCCCCTGACTTCTTCCATGTCTGTGCTCAGCTGTGTGATCAATACAGCCAGAGGAGATACCATAAGAAAACATTAGTACTTTTCTGACACCATTTCCACTCTCTCCTCCTCCCACCACACCCACCAGCCAGCCTGGGTTTGTGTCCTCAGGTAAAACACTACAGACAAACTGCTGCCCTGCATTGATTACCTCCTCCCTGACTGAGTCATACTAAACCCAGTGACTGAAAGTTGAAGCTGACACAGGACAGATACCATCTCATTTCCAAATATATTTCATGGAGCAGAGAATTGCTGCATCTCCATTAGTCTGGTGCATTTGTTTCAATAAATTACCTCATTTGCTTTTGCAGAGCGAGCATCAGAGTCAGACAATGTGAGAGCCCTGCAGTGGTGCTTCATTTAGATTGTTGCCCAGTCTTATATTAAACACACATTTCTGAACACATCTGAGTCTATGGAGGAACTGGAGGAGCTGGATACATCTGCAAACACATGAATAAACTGATGGAGATGATACACTAAATATATACACACACTGAAACTGCAATGCAACTCACTATAGTGGTGATCTACAAAACACACACCAATGATACAACAGTCAGATCTGAGGGAGTATTTTCACTACTGCACTGAACAATCACTATAAACAGCAGCAATGTCATGTTGTGCTGTGTTGTACTTGTACTCCATTAGAAGTCAGAGGAGAATATTGTACCAATACCTTTACTCTGTTAGTTACTCTCCAGACACATATTTTACATGCAAAATATGATCTACTCTGAAAATATGATGCACTGTTACAAATTAAGCCCCAAACAGTAAATACTCAGGTGAAACAAAAACCCTATGAGGAGCAGCTCGTAGCATCCGTCTCTGCACTGGTCCACAGTCTGAGATCTCACATCAGAAAAACTCAAGCTGGGTTCTGCTGTTGCTTTTCATTTGTACAACTTTGAGGCAGATTTTTGCCGAATGCACACAGAGCCTCTGTGCTGCTTTTCTGAGAGGATCAACATCTGCATTTTGTCTTGACCATGGTCACAAAGAGGTGTTAGAAGGTGGAGGTGTTTCTCAGGTTTTGAGAAAGGCAGGAGCCAAGTGCAGACAACAGGCGAGTGCAAAAAATAAAGATTTAATAAAACAAATGGGAACTAAGGTGCTGCATACAGGCAGGGAGACAACAGCTTCAAAGTAAAGGAACAGTGGAGGAAAACAAAGTCCAAATGAACAAAGAAAAGTACAAACTAAGTCCATGAAAAGACACATGAAGGACACCAGGGAGACAACAGATGAACCAACAAGGACAAGTGGAAGACACACTGGCTGAATACACTGGGTGATGGGGAGGAAGACAATCAGGACAGGTGTGACAGGACCAGGGCGGCAAGTCAAACTTAAAGAGACACACAAGGGAAGAGACCTAACAAAATAAAACAGGAAATGACAAAACACATGTGAAAAGACAGACAGAACACTGGAGGACACAATCACAGAAAACCAAGTAAAACCAAGAAACAACTAAAAAATACAAGGACTCATGACAGTAGGTGACTAAATGTTCAATACATACCAAAGTTGTTTTTTTTAAGCCTCTACAGTCTGAGGAGCTTTTAATCTGTTTAACCTGGAGGACTTTGATGATTTGGTGAAAGTTCCAGCTCCGGTCACCAGCTGTGGTTAAATCTCAGCCTCTCTCGGTAATGAAGTCTGCCTCAGATCTTAGGCTGGATACTGATGCGGAGTCAGCTCCCAGGTGGCTGCCACAGGTACAGCCATACCAACATGAAAGAGAAAACCACTCCACCACTTATTAACCCTGTTTTAAATTCTACACATGAAACCTCAGGTTGGGATTTTTCAATTAAACTCCATTGAAGCTGCAGTGCTCACATGCATCACACATGCACACACAGCAACAATGTCAGATCAAAGGGGTTTTTGGCCAGAGGTGAAGGAGTCTGGATGAATATTTCTGCACATACAATCTCATATTCACACCAAATTAAATCTGAACCCTGAAGAGAAACTGGAGAAATTGTCACACCACATTGGATGATTACATTCGGGCATTTTGTAGAGTGCAACCAATCAGCTTCAGTTCCTCCATCTACAGGAATTAATGTAACAATGACATCTTTCTTCTTCTTGTACAGTTTGTCAGGAAGCCAGATGTGACCAACACACTGGATCTTCAGAAATGGTTTGCTCTACAAAACATTAAACAAAATCAGAAGTGAAGTGATGTGAACACAGTGTCCTGAGCTGATCCTGGACTGTGTAAAACTGAGATTTTGTTTCTCTTAGAAATAAATACCATTATGTCTATTTATGGCAAGTTTGACTGATACACCCCTTTGTTGTACTCTGTGGTTAGTTTGATTGACAAGTCTGGTCTCCAACAATTAGGTGGTTTAGATGCTCATTCACCAGTAAACTGGAGCCCTATACAGACTGGACAGTGTCCTCAGGTTCAAAGGTCAGACCCGCCTCCTCACTCCTCCCTTCATATCCAAATATGGTCACTTCTGGCTCCACACAACCAACATGGCAGCATTCAAATACCAAATTCCTGGCTTGAAAATATGAGTTCACACCACATGACATCACATTAGCTCTGTCCAGTCTGGATACAGTCTGTGGGTTTACAGTTGGCAGTGTTCATATTTCAACGGCCTGACTGGAAGTCACAGTTAGAAAACAGGAAGGACAGAGATCTTTGGCCTTAGAGGTTGTTTCAGTGATCCACCCACACCTGAATCTACATCAGAGAGGACAGCATCCATCTCCAGCAACACTATCAGAACCTAGAGGATTACCAAGACCTACTCCTGGCAGCTTACCTCTGACTCTGGTCACCATAGCAACGTTTCATGTAAGGCTGCCTTGTTGTGAGCTGAGTGTGGGGTCTGGTACTGTGACAGGTTGACAGGTAAACACCAGAGGGCAGAATGTGTCACAGTCACACTGAAGGGGTTATATCAGCATGATAACATGGCTGCTTTATTTCCACCTGTAGGAACTGACTGACAGTGAGTCAAAAACCAGACAAACAGACCAATAAATTCCAACTTTATGAAACAAATGAATCATAGTCTAAGATGCATCCCACACAGTAATGATGTGATGTCCCCTGTTGTAGTTACAGCTGGTAAGCACTGTTACATGTCGTTCCCTCACCAAATTTCTATCTCCTAATAATCTCCACTGAACATCAAACTGGAACCAGGTCAGGGTGGGCAGGCGGGCAGAGAAAGAGGCAAACAGACTGATGAGGATGATGGGAACAGAGGGAACACAGGGAGGTTACTGGAGGGGAAACACCAGTGGGTAAACAGTTCACAAAACATACAGGGAGCTTGTACCACAAGGTGGATGGACAGATCTGACAGAGTGGCTGTAGCCATCTGGGTTGAATGTAAAAGCAGAGCCAGTGATTGGATGAGATACAATCTGGAGGAAGCCTTCCCTCCAGGAAGCCTCACTGTGCGGGTGAGAGACAAACACTGGAAGCAGACACTGACATGGTGTCTTACCTTGTCTGATATCTTTCCTCAGGTTTTCCATGTGACTTTTTCAAAGCCTGACCAAATATGTCTGCAATACAAGTTTACTGGAAAAATAAATAGTTTGACATCATGCTGGTGAAGCCAGAGTATTGTGCAGCAGCCAATGGGATTTGAGATTCAGTACAATGGTCATGCTGAGAGAACATGCTCAGAAATGGGAGCTGCAGGTTCCCAACGTTCTCCACTGCCCGTACATCACATGCACACATGAACCGTGAGGAGCAGACGGCTGCCCAGTGCCACCTCACATTGTACCAGACTGTTTTGTTTTGATGTTGTTTGTGTCTGGTCTGACAGGGGAAAGCAAATCACATCATGCTGCAGATAAGTGTAATTCATGCTCCAACTGAGGGGAACACCTCTCTCAGAAATAAGGATTATTCTCTATCTGACTGTTTATCTATGATGATTCCCACTGTGTCATGTATCATCACCTGTGATCCAGCCTCTGACCTCCTCATGTTCTGAGGAAAATGCTTTTGGAAATGTGTCTGGTGTAACATTTGTATGTTAGATCAGTCTCATGGTGAATACATGCACACAGAAGGATTCACAAATGTAAATATGATTTATATATACATGTATCTCAACACACAAATGTTTTCATGGCGGCACATTACAAAGAGTGTCTGTGGAAACAGGATAGATTGCAACAGTTCCTTGGTGACAGGGTTTACCAGTGACAGGGAGCATGGAGGAGCTTCAAGCTCCAGTGTTCGGTGCTCAGTCCTAGAACACAGCAGCAGGACAGTCCAGAATAGTGGTCCTGATACCCTGTACTCTCAAAGCACCATCCACAGTCGATCTCTGTGGACTGGAAAACTACCACGTCCCCCAACAATCTGCAAGACGGGGAAAAGCTAGTCCACTGTTCCCCAAAGAGGAAGTAATCTGTATTGTTCAGTCTGAGGTTCAACTCTTGGCTGGACTCTGTCCTAGCACCCTGGTATAGACTTTCTTTGGAGGCTGAGGAGTGTGATACCCCCACTAACTGGTACACAGGGTCACTCTCTGTCTGGAAAAGGGTCACCGGCATGTACCCCTGGAGCCGAGCCTGGGGTTAGTTTCCACCTGGTTGACCATCCACAAAGTCCATTACAGGGTTTGTATACAGTCCCCTATGGGCAGGAGGAGAAGGCAGGGTGGCCTGTGGTGTCACAGTCCTCTGCAGCAGGAATTTATAAAAAAACAAAAAACAAAAACTGAAATGACATGGTGCAAACTTCAGCTAACTAATGTACAGAATGTTCACCAGTCCAAACAAACACACATTCAAAGTGTATTGGAAAGTCAACAAGCAACTACCACACAACAGCTAAACAATCACATGCAAATCATCTCAACATTAAAATGCACAGACTGTTCAATGACGTATAAACAAGTGACCAAACAGAAGTGAGCTGCAGCTTCATGCTGACTACCAGTCCCAAAAAACCACTTCCTGGATTATGATGACTTGCAGTGTTACTTGCACATGTTATCTACTAGATGTGCTAATTATCAATACAGAGATCAATACTGTTGAATAACATCAGATGGATTTACTCTCCTGGGTTGGAGGTCACTGTGTGTCTCAGCTGTGTCATATCCTCTGCTCTTCACTGCAGCTGTTGGTCAGTCAGCTGATGGTGATGGAGGATGAAGATGACTGTCAGCTGAGTCCAGGGTGTAGATCAAACAAAGATATTTAAGACTTTTTATGTTACAATGCCACTTTCTAATCATGATGACTTGTGTTTAAGCCACTTGGTTGTTCACACAAATTAGTTTTTTGCATTTTGCAAATTGAAGCCAACACCAAGGTGTTGTCCCTCAGCCCTCTGTGGAGCTGAGCACGTTACTCTCAGCAATACTCACTTTCAATCACTGATGGAAAATGACTGAGAGCTGCTTGTGAAGCAGAGTCCTTCACATCACTCTCCCTAACACTCTCACCAACACCCTCCCTAACACTCTCACCATCACCCTCCCTAACACTCTCACCAACACCCTCCCTAACACTCTCACCATCACCCTCCCTAACACTCTCCCAACACTCTCCCTAACACTCTCACCAACACCCTCCCTAACACTCTCCCCAACACTCTCCCTAACACTCTCACCAACACCCTCCCTAACACTCTCCCCAACACTCTCACCAACACTCTCCCTAACACTCTCACCAACACCCTCCCTAACACTCTCCCAACACTCTCCCTAACACTCTCCCCAACACTCTCCCTAACACTCTCACCAACACCCTCCCTAACACTCTCACCATCACCCTCCCTAACACTCTCACCATCCCCCTCCCTAACACTCTCACCATCACCCTCCCTAACACTCTCACCAACACCCTCCCTAACACTCTCACCAACACTCTCCCTAACACTCTCACCAACTCCCTCCCTAACACTCTCCCCAACACTCTCCCTAACACTCTCACCATCACCCTCCCTAACACTCTCACCAACACTCTCCCTAACACTCTCACCAACACCCTCCCTAACACTCTCACCAACACCCTCCCTAACACTCTCACCAACACTCTCCCTAACACTCTCACCAACACCCTCCCTA
>OOFC01034678.1:0-13841 GCA_900323345.1 Pseudochromis fuscus | reverse complement strand
CGCCCGGCGGCTGGGCGTGTGCTCCTGTGGGAGGGCGTGTCCCAGGAAGCCGCTGGTGCTGTGTAGGTACTGTGGCAACGAGTACTGCAACAACTGCTGGTACAGGAACCCCGTCACCTGCAGCTGCGGTCAAACCTTCGACCAGTCGTCGTCCGTGTGAGTCGAGGAGTTTTGCACTAGCGAGGCACAGTCAGCAAAAAACAAAAATCCAGATGCCTTAAATCTGCAGAATCACAAAAATCATCTGTTTTCAAATCAAAACAATCAAACGTTGCCTTGACTGAACTGACGTATTAAATGTGCCCAGACTTTTCTACTCTAGTTACTCTCCCAGTGGCCATAATTACTGTTCACAAAACCTTTGTGTGTATGTGTGTGTGTTGCCATGGTTACTGTTGGTGCCTCTGTTCACGTGAAGCACAAAGAAGTTTGTTTTCATCTGTTTGTTACTTGCACAGAGACTTGCAGTAAAAAGATTGTTACATCACTGTGGTGTGGACCTGGTGCTTTATACTCAGACTGAATTTAACAGACGGACGTCGTCATGGTGACGTCACCCGGTTTGGATATGAAGGAGGAGTGAGGAGGCGGGTCCGACTCTTGAACCCATGATGCAGTGAATGAGCCTCCAAACCATCTGTAAATCATTGGAGACCAGACCTGTCAGACTAACCCCGCCCCTAACTCCTCCCCTTCTCTCAGTCTAATATCTCCTTAAAGATTAAATGATTTCCAGATGGACCACCTGTCAATCAGACTAGCCCCGCCCCTAACTCCTCCCCCCAGATCTCTGAGAAGAAGAGTTGACTTTATCTGATGACATCAGAATGACTTGTGGAGAAATGTATTGATGAATATTTCAGGATTGAAGACAGCACCTGGTGGCTGTTGCTGGTATTACACTGTTTTCAGACCCTGTAGTTTTGTCTGTTTCTACACAGTCTGTGGGACTGACTCACTGTTTGGAGCCTCAGCTCTAGAGGTTGTCAGTTTTGTGACTCATAATCTTAATTAGTTTGGTCAGAGTGAAGATAAACTCTAATAACACTGATTAACACCTTCACCTCCTCCTCTGAGCTGTGTTCTTCAGCTGAGTACAGTTTAGTACCAGTACTCCATCAGTGGAAACATGTTTCCGCTGTTGGAGCTTCTTATGTTTTCCTGGGTTGTACCTGCTCATATGCCAGACTGGTTTTTCTTGTCTTTACTGAGATGGTCACAACATTTTATGATTCATTCATCTCATCTCCATAACAACACAGCTTTGTTTATTCAGCAGACACAGATCAGAGGTCCACAGAGCTGGTGACTCTCAGTTCTTCTTTAACCAGAGCGTTCGACTCTCACACTAAACATTCAGCACATCAACTCGTGTAAAAGTTTTCATCCCCACAGCGAGACCAGACCACATGGATCACCAGTCTTAGAGTTTATTGATGGTCCCCGAGGACCTGTCTACTGTCTACTCATTGTGGTCCTCCCAGTGGACGTTGATGAAGGTCTTGCTGTCCATGCGGTCGATGTAGAGGATGCCATCCAGGTGGTCGATCTCGTGCTGGAGGATCCGAGCTGACCAGCCGCTGGCCTGCCATGAGACCGGTTCTCCCTTCTCATTCAGACCTGCAGAGGTACAGACACACATCAGCAACCCTCCTTTCACCCTTCAGTGGGCACAGAGGTATCTGGGAAAATTTATTAAATCCTAACTACCACAAATTTATAATAAACGATAAATCCTGTGATATGAAAGTGGTAGATAGCTGAGAAAAATACTGTGTGTGTGTGTGATCCTGGATGAAATGAGGCTGTGTTTACAGTAAACACAGGATCAGTTTCCTGACATGCGTACCGGACACCTCCACAGAAAGGTATCGTGGGACTGTGGCGGAGAAGCCGAGGATGCTCTCGCAGGCCTCCTGAAACATCACCGTCCGTCCGTCCACCACCCTCAGCTGGGGGTTGATGAAGATCCTGAGCGGCTCGGTGCAGATCCCGCGGGCCTCCCTGCAGGCCGGAGAAATGTCCTCCAAAAACTCCTCTGGATATTCCAGGGCCACGATCCGGAGCGGGACCCCGACCTGAGGCGCGCTCAGCCCCACACACTCCTGCTTCCGTATCACTTTCACCATCGTGTTGATGACCTGCTGGATCTCGGGGCCGGTCACCGCTGCAGGGTCGACAGCTGCTGCATGTGAACGCAGCACCGGGTCCCCGACCTGACACACGTGGCTGTATGGGGGAGTGGGAGGGGAGAGGATCTTCCGTTTCATGAACTGGAGATAGGAGCGCACTTTGACATTGCCGGAGGAAGAGTGTCTACAGGGTGAGACGTGAGGAAGACGAGCTGCTGCTGCTGTTAGGATGAAGGCTCGGGCTGTGGAGGGAGGGGGTTTGGATGCACAGAGTCTGAACCCGGTCCAGGAGAGTCGGAGCAGAGACAGGGGGGAGGTCATGGTGGAGCTGAGGTGGGACAACTCTGCAGAGACAGAAGGACATTTAATTAATGTGGTTACATGTTTTTTTTATTTATCACTGGGTAGAATTTCAACAAGTGATCAATAAACTTTTTACACATTTTATTTATCGATCATATTTTGTATTATCAATTTAAATATACCATATATCTGGTAACAAAGGTTAGTGGATAAATGTAATACAGAGTTTTACTGTGGTATTACTCTTAGAATAATGATATTTTGCATTATTATGCTAAATAAACATCATACATCATTACTAAATATTCTAAATATTACTAATATTCAACATGTAATAAAAAGTTTTAATATTACTTTAAGAATATTATGCGTTAAGTGAGTCACGAAACAACTGAAAACGTCGGCTCATTTTTAAAAATAGATTTCCCATGGTGCACCACGGTTTCCATACCAAAACAAAGATGGCGGCCGCCGGCTCACTGCATAGAGTCTCCAGTTGGAAAACAGGTTAAAAATCGTTTTCTACAATAAAGTTCACAATTTTTTTCACCCACGTTGTTAGAAGAGTCTTAGAAGATTGTACAAATTAATTATCATTACTTTTAAAAGACATTTGGGGTTTTTAAATGACACCAGTTAATTTTTGTGTTAGCTCTGTCATCCGAGCGTAAGCTAAAGCTAGTGGACAACTCATCTGAATACTTTTGCTAATGTCACCTATTTCTGTTCAATATTGTTTTCGCACTCCAATTTGAGAGCTATGTCAAACACCGCCCAACTGGATAACCTGGTGCTACAAAACACGCGCGCTTCTTTGACAGCGACCCTTCAGCTACGAAGCTAAGCCGTTAGCATGTTGTTGTAGTTTCTGTTTAGATTCGCTGCTGTGACAAACAATGCGGTGTGTTCGATTAATTTAAAACGAGGCACATCTTCGTTACCTCACAATAACGTGTGCGCTCCCCTGCTAACTGTAAAAAGGCTCCATATTCAAGGAGGTGAAGTCAGGAGAATGTTCACGGCTTCGGTAAATCACTTCCTGGTCAACAAGGTCGCGTGGCACAGTCAACTTCACAATAAAAGCCTACAACGTTATCTTGATTTAAAATAACTCATTCAACTATCGACTTAAACAACCAAACAATGAATATAAACACATTTCGTAGATCAGGAAATGTAATACACCAACAGACTAAATGTGTCCAGGGACTTAAAATAGTGAAAATCCAATAAACAAATACACAGATTAACAAAGATGAAGCTTAGTTTCGGTATTATTATTATTATTATTATTACTACTATTATTATTGTCATCGAGGTCATTGTTGTTTACATTGCGGGAGTCATTCAAGAAAATTAAAAACAGCCGAATAGATATTATATTTATAAATTTGCTGTGGTTATTGTCGAGTATTCTCTATCCTGTTTCCACGACCTATCCATACCTTCCACCACTGTAAAGTGTCTTTGAGCATTGTTAAAACCGCTTACAAATACAACTTATTATTATCATTATTATTATTATTATTATTATTATTATTATAGTACTGCACATTAAAGTGATATAAGATAGTACTACAATACTCAATGAAAGCAGCACATTAGTCACATTGAAGTTTAATAATGCCATACCTTTTGTGGGAAACCTAATTTTTCCTTTTTTGGAAAGGAAACAAATGTGATGGTCACGTGTGTCACATGTGAAAGTTTTAACATTTCAAATGATTCCCATCTTCTTTAAAGACTTTTATTTTGAAAAGAGAGTTATTGTGAACATAAAGTAGTTTGCAGCCTTTTGAAAACACCGGTGTCTGAGTTGTGGATCTTGACCGGCTCATGTCCTCAACTTGCCGGTACATGTCCAGGCTGGGGGCCGCAGTCCGGTTCCTGGCCGCGGGTATAAAGCGGTGCAGTGGGCCGGTCCCCAGCTGAAGGTCCCCCGCAGACCCGGAGCAGCAGACCTCCTGATGGAACCGCAGGCTGGATGTTTCCCCAGGTTTCCAGTGTGGATCATAGAGCACGTCTGGGCTCACAGGATGATGGACATACAAGACGGTTGGTTTATTAAGAGTATTCATTTGAAATGAGTCTGTATTGAATCACAGTCACTTTATTTATGGAGGGTTTTTCTCTGTTTTTTTGATACTTGTGTCCGTAATTGTGATTATGATGATCATTAGTTTATATATACATACATATATTCTGACTGTATTTTAACTCACGTTTCTGTATCTTTTATTCTTTCTTTACTTTTCTGTTTCATTTGCACTGTGAACTTTATTCTGTAGCCTACTGCTGCTGGAACTATTTCCTCCAGACATTTAACCAAACGAATTATTAGGAAACAGTTTAAAAATGAAACTCCTTGGAAAAGATATTATATCAGACATTTAAAGTTTGATTGTTGATTGTTACTAAAATCTTCACAATCTAAATTAAAGTGTGGATGAAAGATCTACAAGAGGAATATTTATTAAAACAGGAACAAAGCTCAAACTGCTGACATGTGTTTGTAACTTCCATTGTTATTGATCCAGTAAAGTTCAGAGAGTCTGTTCATAATAGTTGATTAGATTTCCTCTGTATCAGACACACACTCTGCCAAACACACCTGACATGTTTCAATGGCAAGCTAACATCTTCATCAGAGGTGTCTGAGACGCCTCTGATGAAGATGAAGGTTGCCATGGAAACAGGTCAGGTGTGCTTGGCAGAGTACATGCTCCATTGTTATTACTCCAGAACAATATTTATACAGATATGTCAAAAACCACCTCAAAGCAGTCTGCAGCACGTCCCACAACCAGCCGAAAGCCAGTTTACATCCAGGCCCAAAACCAGTCCGACAGCAGGTCAAAACTAATTCTAAGACCAGTCCAACCCTAGTACTCAACCAAGTCTAAAACCAGTCTAAAACCAGTTCCAAAAGTAATCCAAAACCAGTCTGTTACCAGAGTATTTTTTTCATTTCGATAGATTATTTTAAACTTAATAAACATGTTGTCAGGAGAGGAAATGAAAACGAAGAAACACCTGAAACTAAATAAGTAAAGATGTTCATCCAGTCCCTGTTGATCCTGTAGAGCCTGTAGAACCTGTTGATCCTGTAGAGCCTGTAGAACCTGTTGATCCTGTAGAGCCTGCGGGATCCTGTAGAACCTGCGGGATCCTGTAGAACCTGCGGGATCCTGTAGAACCTGCGGGATCCTGTAGAACCTGCGGGATCCTGTAGAACCTGTGGGACCCTGTAGAACCTGCGGGATCCTGTAGAACCTGCGGGATCCTGTAGAACCTGCGGGACCCTGTAGAACCTGCGGGACCCTGTAGAACCTGTGGGATCTAGTTCTCTGTTGACGGTAACCTGTTGACTTGTTTCCCGGCAGTCCTCGATCCCTCCACCTGGCCAGACGTGGACTCGCAGCCCCTGAGCCTGGAGGACTCGTGGAGGCTGCGGGTCGCCTCTGCCCAGGTCTACTCCATCGTGAGGAACCGGGACCTGCAGAACTTTGAGAGAGCGATGGACTTTGTGGAAACTACGTATGGACTCCAGCCCGGACTGGTGACAGCCATCAAACACATGAAGATCATGTTCGGCCTCAAGACCATGGTAGAGAAAAACCCCGGGGCAGTAAATTCTGTCACACTTGTTTGTTTGTTTGTTTGTTTGTTTATTTCCACTTCCTGTTTGGTTGTTGTCCTTCACAGGTCATTATGTGGATGCTGAGGGAGGGTCGAGGGATGATTGACACCATGTCTAAAATCGTCCAGTTCTTCCCCAGTAAACTACCTCAGTACCAGGATCAGTGTGTGAGTGTCTGCTCAGGCTGTGGTGGTGAAGCTGGTTGGATCCAGGAGGAGGAGTCTGTTCAGTGTCATTCCTCATTAAAATCAGAGTGAATCATGTTTACAGGAAGTCACTGTCGCCTGTAGTAACAACAGCCTCAGCAGTGATGTTCTGCTTTCATGTTTGTCACAGAACCAACGCGAGATGTTCCTGATGAGGAAGAACCACCAGGACTTTAAGTGTCTGGCCCAGACGCTGGTCGTGGACAGAGACAGACTGGACCATTACATCCAGGTTTGTTTGTTGAATCATTTCATGGAGACGTTTTTAAATCCTCGACATTTGCACATGAAGAAGAAACTCTGAGGTGCTTTTTACTTTCCTTGTATGACACAGTTCACTGGTGGTTCTGCTGAATCACTTTGAGGTCAGAAGCTGAAACAAACAAACCTCCAACATCTTGATATAATTCTAAGTATTTGAAGGTGTTTGTCTGGTCATTGGGAGCAGTTAATCTCAGAAAGAGCACACAGCACCAGGTTATCATCCAGGGTCTTTTTCCATCCAGCAGGGGGCGCTACAGATCTGCATTTAAATACAAACCTCCTGTAGATCAGAGCGTATGAATGCAGAGCTGCTCTCAAACACATAAAGTCAATAAACTATTGTTTACTGACTTTAAACAATAAACACTGAGCGTCGCTGGTTCTTCCCTCACATGTGAATAATGAGATGTACTGATGCTGTTTATTAGACTGTAGTGAAACAGGAAGTCCAACAGTGAACAATAAAACACTGTGGACTGAAATCACCTTGTTTTGATTTTCTGTGTAACTTACATTTAATCCTTCAGCTTCATTTGCTGCAGCTTACAGGGAAATATTTCAACATTTAGATACTTAAACAACAGAGACCTGGTTTTCTTTCTGTTTGTCTGCAGTGATGCACTGTCACAGGTTTGTCCTGAATGTGGACAAAATGTCCAATAATGAGGAAATGCAGAGTGTAAAACCACAGATTAGTCTATATGATGGGCGGGGCCTTTACTCCCCTTCACCGGAGAAGGTGTCAGCCTGAGTCTGAGGCAGGACGTTGTTGATTGATGACTCAGATTTGAGGCTTCGACAGGATCAGAACATTAATGTTACTGATGTTAAAACAAACCCAACACCAGCTCCGTGGACACAAACCCATCACTTCTTCATGGGGCTTTTATTGTGAAACATTGTGAAGGAACACCAGCACGAAGCCTCGTTTGGATTTCAAAACATTCGACAGTGAAATGAAAACTGTCTCTTCAGACCATTTACGTCAGCACCTCTGTTCCTACTCTTCCCTGAATCAACTGTGTTCAGCTTTATATCAAAGTTCAATCACATTTACTTCATCCTCTGGTCCAGAGCAGTTTCAACCAATAGCATCATCCTGCTGTCAGCAGCACAGCTCAGGTTACCAACAGGAAGTCGTAGTGATCAGTAGTTGTTGGAGCAGTTATTGTTAGTTAGCACATAGTACTGATGTTATCTAGTAACATTAGCTAGCTACTGTGTTTGGTCATGTTTCATTGGTCCAATAAAAATAATAATATTAATAGTAATAATTTTATTTATAAAGTGCTTTTGAAAACAAAAGTTTACTAAGTGCTTAACAATAAAATTAAAATCACAAAGCTCCAAAGGTTTTGTCCCACCTACAAATCCTGTGTTTGCTGGAAATCCATCAGGATACAGACGTTAGATCCTCTGGAGATGATGCTCCAGGTCGACTGGAAAATCATTTGTTCACTGGCCAGAAACCCTTCATTTCATAGCCAGGCTTTTATTGTGAAATATTTGCAGCAGCACTACGTTGAACTCATTAACCCCGGTCTTTTCTCCGGCCTGTATTGGGAGTCCATGATCCTGGACCATGATCCGGCTTTTAACTGACCACCAGTTTTTACTTGAGGACCAGTTTTCTTTTCCAGTCGAGTTGTAAAAGTTGTTTTCATCTCCTGTTGACCACAGCAGGAGGCAGCGCTGGACACTGCTTCTTTTTCAGGTCAAGAACAGAAATATACCAACGTCTCTGGACCTCCTACCTTTTGAATACATGTGACTTGTCCCTTGTACGTGCAGCAGACTTGGTGGAAAACAAAGTGAAGCTTCTTGTTTCCTGTCTCTCAGAACCAGATGGACCAGCAGTACGGTGAACGTTACGCCCAGAAGGTAGAAGAGCGGCTGCTGCATTATCTTCAGCAGCTGGAGAGGGTGTTACCAGGAGACACCTACATCGATAAGGTGGGTGTCACATGGTTCAAACACCAAACTCCTGGTTTCACAATGTGAGTCCACAAAGCAGCAGGAGACATCACAGGGAGTCCGTCTGATACACAGTAAGATCTGAATCTCTTTATATGCAGATGACACTCGTCTCTTATACAAACACAAGACCTTTCTTCAACCTGGATCCTTTGAAAGATCTGTTTCAAAATTAAATGTATTTGGTAAATAAAAGGAGAGGCTTCATTCATTCAAATACCAAACTCCTGGTTTCCACAAACCAACGGCTGATGATACGATAGCTTCGTCCACTCCACATGCAGTCTGTGGAGAGAATCAGGGGTTAATGTGGGTGATTACTTCTGACAGCTCCACAGTGACCTCTAGTGGTCAACAACACCACAGCCTTCCTTTAAACCAGGGGTGTCCAACCCTGGCCCTCGAGGACCAGGAGTGGACACTTCTCCTTTAAAGGATCCTGACCTGACACTGAACATGTGTAAATGTGCGACTCAGATACTGAAGAAACAAAGTCCTGTCACTGAGGAGGAGAAGCTGCTTCTGGAAGTTATCACGTCCGACTCCACCACCATCGCCACCACTCTGAAGAAACTGCTGCACTGTGGTAAGAAAACACTGACAACACATGTACATCAGGGTCTCCTTATACACAGACACACAACAAGACCAGATCTAATCTTACTGTTTCTCAGGTTGTACTGCAGGGTACTGTAGTGTACTGCATGTGCTCCACACAGGTGCAGAGGGTAAATGAAGTTTGTGTATTTCTGCTCAGCACTTTAGAGTTTTCTGTCTCAACATCATCATGTGGGGATTTTGAAAATGCAACAGATTGAAGTATTTGCAGCAGTAGAAAGTTACTTCTGTGTTTCCTCACATAAAAACCAGAATCCAGTTCAAATCAAATCTCTGACCAGGTCCAGAGAACAATAACCTCCTGGTCCCTGCCAGTTAAACATCATGTTCAACTGGATGGTCCTGCTGGTTCCCACTGGTTGTGACTGTGGGACAGTCCTGTACTGTCAGCACCATGCACGACAACATGGACTCAGATATCTGTGAGACATGTTTGGATCAATCTATTAATACAGATAATCAGAACATATCAAATGGACTTGAGGAAGCTGATGATGATGATGATGATGATGATGATGAAGTTTGGAGGTGTGCTGCAGGATGTCAGTTAAACATCATGTACAGTGACTTTGACTGAATGAATTTGCTGTGTTCACCTGTGTGGTGCTGCACTCCCTCATGAAGCTGTAAATGTCACGATGCATCGAGGTTTTCTTGGACTGAGTGGGTGAAAGAAACATGGTGGAGGAAGACAGACCACAGTGGAGGACATAGTTCACCACTGTGAGTCCATGTCTGTCCCAGAGGACAGCTCAGACATCCCACCGTCCAACCAGGGCCAGCACAGAGCTGGGTTGTGGGGGATGTCCCGCCTCTTTGCTCAGATGACTAATCAGAGTGATGCCTTTCTGTTCCTGTAGATGCTGCTTCCTGTCGTCCAGCCACAAATTCACTCCAACGTGGACACAACAGAAAGCAGATCTGTCTCCTCACAAAGTCTCTCGGGTCAGGAGAGCGACAGGGTCGAACCTCTGAGCAGGTTCAGTCCGAGGATTTCAGAGGAGACGAGGAGACTGATGGTGGTGTCTCCAGAGACAGAGCTGCTCTGCTGGACGATGGATCAGATGTTACAGGACAACCAGAGGAGGAGGAGGAGGAGGAGGAGGAGGTCAGTCAGAGAAGCAGTGGATCGGTTCATGAAGCCACCGCCTCTCCTCAGTTCTGCTGCAGACACCAGCGCTGGGTGAAGAGCATCCTGAGGGAGTGTCCTGATGAGGGCTCAGAGGAGCTGCTGCTTCAGGTGTCTTCATCTCCACTGCTCTTCCAGTCGTCCTCGTCCTCTTCTTCATCTCAAGACCTCACGCCGTCCGGCCTCGTCCCCTGTCCACCTGATCGGCCTCCTTCACAGACCTCCACCCAGCTTCAGAGAGCAGCTCCAGCCTCCTGAACCAGTGACAGATGATCTGAGCTCCGGATCCACAGCCTCTCAAACTGAACCTCTACCTCAGCTCCTGTCCACCAGAGACACTCCGCTGCCTGTGTTCATGAGGCCGGTCGTCCGACTGTTCAACATCACCTCCATCACCACCATCAATCCACCTCAAACATCTCAGAACCACTGCAACATGTCTACCAACCCACAGTCTCCCAGTCCTGAGGTGGTAACTCCTCCACATCACTGCTCCTCAGAGAACTCACACTCTACAAATGTGCAAACAGCTCCTGCTCCTCAGGAAGCATCTACCTCCACCAGCTGCCACCCACCTCAGCAAACCTTTTCCAGACTGTCACGAAAGTTCAGGTGGGCTCAGGATGCCCCCGGACGGTCGCAGGCCTCGACTGAACACTTTATGAAGAACCTGAGTTGTCCACCGCTGTCTGAGGACTTCAACGTCTCCGAACCTCCTTCACACCAAGCTTCAGGAAGTTCATCCACTGTTAGTACTCCCAGCGCTTCATCAGCCACATCACCTCAGCAGGTCATCCATCAGATCTCCATCAGACCTCCAACACGCAGCAGGTGTTTCAGGTCTGACGGCAGCAGAGTCCCGCTGAGGTTCTCGCTGCCGACTCAGGACGTCCTGCTGCACTCGAAGCTGCTTCAGCCCTTCGTGAGTCTCATCAGGCTCAGCGCTGAAGAGTGTTGCCGGGCGACCAGAGGAAGATCCTCAACCAGGCACAAGGAGACGGTGGAGCGAGGTGGTGAAAGTGAGGAGGAAGACGATGAAGATTCTTCCTTCGATGTGAACGTTCTTTACTCCAGTGATTCTTCAGGCAGCGACGGTGAAGACTCAGTGGATTCTGACCCTGAATACAAACCCAGGATCAAGAGGAAAAGGCTCCTGTTGGAGTACGAGAGAGTCCTCAGCTGTTCATGACGACTTTCACACAGAGAGGCAGAAAATCAGGTTTTAACACGATAACAACATAAACATCTGTGTTTATGGAAATAACTTGTCAGTCCTGTCAGGTGGACTTCATCTCAAACATCTTCAATATGATCCACATCAATGAAGACATCAGTGATGAACATCAATATGCTCATGTTTGTAACTAGTTGCAGCTCCGCTAGTATGAAGCGTTTTAGAGTTTGTCAGCTGGTTGTTGTTTATGTGAAGGAAACTTCAGAAACACTTTTTAAAGCATCAGAAACCTCGAGCCTCCACTTTGAACTGCACTGTAACAAAGAGTCGCTGCAGATCTTTGTGTGATGATTGTGTAGCAGGTGTGTTGTTGTGTTGTGTTGTGTTGTGAATAAACCCTGAGAGGTTCCTGCTGAGTCCTGATGTGTGTTTGTTGGACCCTCTGTCTTTTGTGATTGTTTATTGTGGTGGTGTCAAAACATCCAGACCTGTCATGTAAGGCTGTGAAAACAAATTTCCCTGCGTGGGACAATAAAGACCTACCTACCTACCTTGTTGTTCATTGGTCCTAAAATGTCTCCTCAGCTGATCCCTGGAATCCAGCTCAGGATCATGAACCTTCACAACACGATGGCCTCAGGTTTATCCACTCAGGGCCGGCCCCAGTCGAGACATTTTTCCTTCTTACTGTCCCTGAAGCACAAGACTTTAAACATCCTGAGCCACCATCTTGGATTCAGCTGGAAAATCAAACGTATAAAAACTGGGACGCACTGACCACTGTGGAGGTGTGAGGCTGCTGGTCAGTGCTGCCCTCTGGTGGTGAACAGCAACACTTACATCATCCAACAGGATCCTGTGATGTGCAGAATGTAATCACATGTTGTATCCCGACCCTGCGAACAGCTGGACGGACACACCAACATGACAGCTGCATCTCATTGGCCAGTTCCTACCAGTTCTTAACCAATCAGATCAGTGACACCAGCTGCCTGCAGGGTGGCTGCACATGTGCACACTGAGGGTCATCACCGTGGTAACCCCCCCGGCTGTGTTTGAGTGTTTGCTGTTGGAGGTGACATGAGGAGAGAGGTTTGAGGCCTTTGTCCTGAGGATCGATGAGGACACCTGCTGGACACAGATCTGCTGCTGTCCTGCGTCTCCACCTCCTCTCCACATGACCTACATACCAGGTCTTCATGGATCCTGATCCTCGGCCACAGCCTCACTAACATGTCTCCCTCTGTGGGATGGTTGTGGTTTCTCTGACTGTGGACACCATGTGAACTGTCCTGTGGTTTGGCAGAGACATGAACTGACACACTGGATGTTAATGAGTCGTAGTGTCAGTCGTTGGGATCCACTGGTTGTTTGTGAAGCTCTATCATGCATGAATCACCAAGGAAATCTTTAGAGTCCTACACCTCCTACAGAGTCTTTAAGTTGTTTTATAGCATCACAGAAACAGACATGTCCAGGTGTCTCGCTTTGGTGCTTAGATGGAGACACATGACACTAGGGGGCGCTGTGAACTGGATCTGTGACGTCGCTTTTTACGCCAATGGTTCAGTAACGTGATTGATTGATTAAAATCAGCCAAATTATATAGATCCATGAGCACAAGGATTTAAAACCAATTAATACTTCATATCAGTTTATCTTTACACAGGATCAAACCTCAGATGATCGCAGTAGAGCAGCAGATAATTTCATTTTTCACCAGAATCGTTCACTTTGTGATACAAGCATGAAATTTGGTACATACACTCTTCAAACCCAACTCTTTTCAAAAATAACACTGGCCACGCAAAATTCCAAGATGGCAGCCCCATAAATGTATTGAAGTTGAATAGAGCTTTGGAGCGTGACGTCACGCAGCAAAGACTTATGGGACGAAGCGCCATGTTGCCAGGCCAGGCGCTCGTAAACAACAGTGGAGTAGGTTGGGGGGCACTTCATAAAACAGCTAAAAACACCAGCAATGGTTCGAACCTGTTGTGTCGATGGTTGTAATGTTAGGTCGCACGATCGGCAGGGTAACAAGCAACATCATCGGGTATCGTTTTATGGTTTTCCAACCTGGAGGCAACATGAGGGAGCCCAAATGTCAGAACTGAGAAAACGAAGACGGCTAGCTTGGATAGCAGCAGTGAGAAGGGTGGACATCCAGTTCTCTTCTGACACCCCCAAATATCTGAAATTGTAAAAGTTGTTGCCATTGTTGTCTCAGCAAGGCGACGGCATTATTCATCAACTACTGCTGCTAAACAACAAGCTCGCGGTTAGCTCGTGGCTAGTCTAGCTCAGCAGCATCAATAAAATAAATAACTCCACTCGAAAAAAGGGTTGAACAACTTATTTTGGACACTTATCATTTGGAATGTTGGGGGTGTTTGTCTAA
>OOFC01034674.1:0-16403 GCA_900323345.1 Pseudochromis fuscus | reverse complement strand
GGAGCAGCAGCAGCAGAGCGAGGCGCAGAGGCGTGTGCGGAGCGGCTGAGTAAACAAAACAAACATGATGCAGTTGGCCGCTCCCTGCAAGGTGTTGCCAATACCCTGTAAGGTGGAGACAGAAGGCTTTAAAAGAAGTCAAGCAGTAGTGGATTATTTATAGATATTACCTGATGAAGAAAGAACTTCCTGTTAAGAGTTCAGATAATGAATGTCATCAGTGGCCGTTTAACGTTTTTTATTTGACCAGTTTTTGTTTTATCGACCGATGAAATGGTCGATTGTGGGATTGTTTTGTGAAATAATAATATTTTAGGCAGACTTATTGCAGCAATATGAAGTGGTAAAACTGTCCAGGAAGTAATAACAGCATAAACATTTTATTTTGTTTTCAACCCATTTAGGGGACATTTCATTTTATACAGAAGTGTTATGTTATACTTTTTCATTAGCTAAAAAAAAGATGAAGAAATGCTCAGAGGAGGACTTAAGTAGGTATTTGTAGATATCCTGGACATCACTGGTGTAAACTGGTGTGAACTCACGTGCAGAGTGACCAGCACCGGGTGCTGTCTGACCGGTGAGCCGGCGAGCAGCAGTATGAAGCGCACTGTGCTCCAGATGCGCAGGAAGATGAAGATGATGGGAATGAGTGTGAGCTTCATGTCAGCCATGGAGGTGAAGGAGTGTGACGGAGGCCTGTTGGCTAAGATGGGGCGGTACTCGGACAGGGCTGCATGCTGTGTGGACAGAGGTGGACACCATGTTTCATAACAGCAAATAAAAAAAGAAAAGAGTGAGATGTGTCATTCAGCACAGCAGACGTGTGGCTGTGGGATACACGACATCACAATGAGAAAATAACTGGTGCTGCTGAGGAGGTTTGAATCTTTGTGCTACTACACTGTGTAATGTTCAATAATAAAATCTAATTGAACATATATACCACATGTTTCATACTGGATATATTTCTTATTGAAAGTATGTTTTTATTTTCATTATTCCTATTTTCCTGCTTATTTCTCTCTCTATTTTCTGCAAAGTTCAGTTTATTTGTCATATGCCAGCAGACACAGGGTCAACAGTGCAAGGAAATTTGTGGGACAAGAAGCAGAGGAAAACCTGCTGGAAAGAAAGAAGTATTAACATAAAAACTTACCAATAAATACTAATAATGATGAAGTGAATAGAACAAAATAACATCAAATAAATAAGAAATTAAAAAGTAGGGTAAAAACATTGCACTGTATATGCAATGCAAAAAAGTGTAACTGGACCAATTTGCCCTTGAGGATCAATAAACTATTCTGATTCTGACTATTTGACGAAGCTCAGAGATATCAGTAAAGATTTAAGCAACTCATTCATTCATTCATTCATTCATCTTCTATACCCACTTATCCAAATTGGGTCACGGGGATCTGCTGATGTATGAGGTGGGGTCCACAATAGACAGGTTGCCAGAACAACACAAAGACAGACAACCATGCACACTCACACCTAATGTCAATTTAGACTAATTATTTCACCTAACAAGCATGTCTGTGGACTGTGGGAGGAAACCGGAGTCCACACAGAACGACCTGAGAATAAAAAACATGCCAGGGTGTACCATGTCATCATCCATCAGTAGTGTATTTCTGATAAGATACTGATGTTTATCCAAAAGGTTGAGCAATTTTAAACATCTTGTATTTTTGTGTCTTAAATCTACAGATTCTGGAGGTTGTGCAGCTTTGTCATCTGAGTTGTTTTCTATCTGATTTGCACATTTTACACTTCATGTGCTCAGGAATGCTCTGAGGTTAATTTTGGGGACTCAAATATGATCCCATTGTCCTCGCCTTTGCCATTAGTTTCATGATAACCATGCATGTGGTAAAGATTTCCCAGCATGCACCAGGGCTGATAGGATTCATCCCACTCATAGACTGTTTTTATGTACAGTCTATGATCCGACTGCACATATCAACTATCTACTGTCATAACATGAAGGAATGAAATTCATCACCCAGGTCCAGCAGCGTACAGAATAAGCTAAAATAAAATAATAAAAAAAAACAACCAATAAACAAATCAAAATGTTTTATAATGTTTTGAAGAAATGATTTTTCTAAGCCCAAATGTTTTAGAGACTCTACATTTCTTCTTGATGCGCTGGGATGATTTTCAGCCTCACATACGACTGAATGCAAATGATGAAAGAAAAGTGAATTATTTCTGGAAGATGTCAGACTCTCCCCATCTCCCTGGCTGGATAATATTATGTATGATGAAGGAATGAACACACAGTGGGATTGACAGCTACACGTCGTCTCCTCAGCTTTCCCACACTGTCACTGTCTCCTCTTCCTCCCTGTTCTTTAAATCTCATGACTGTTCGTTATTCTGCCTTTCACACCGATTCAATCACAACCCTCCTCCTCCTCCCCATCTCCACCTCATCCTCTTCATCAAGACCCTCTCCTAAGTCCTTCATCCTTTCCGCTCCACCACCATCAGCATCCAGACTGCAGAGGTCCAGTCCTATGTAAAGCCTGATCTGCCCTGACATCATTGGAAAAATACTTTTATTCTTCATTCACTTCATCATATGATAAATACTGTTCATTCCTTTCAATGTGATTCCTCCTTATTCTCATTTCCCTGCTCGTCGTCAGGGACAGTTCTGACTGTACACACACTTTCAGACACAAGAAAAAATTATTTAGTCAAATTGACCATAATTTAACCCTCCTATTATCTCAATCTGTTGTCTCAAAATAAATACCTAACATCATTTTTTTTAGGTTAATGTTTCATGACCTTTTGCAATTCAATGGAGACATATGGGTCAACATTAACATGAAAATATATTTCCAATGTCCTGTACACACTTTGTAGCATCCGTGTTGTAAATAATAAAAAATTACAGGTAGAAATAATTTAAAAAAACACCAAAAAGATCTTTCTTTAAGATTTTAGATCAATCAGTGAGATTTTATGAGATGTTTTTTGTTAGTTACTTAATAGGTATTATCTGGTGTTCTGGATGTATATGGGCTTTGGGATGGGGGCTTCTCTTTAATTTAAAGGGAGATTTAGATAACAACATGAAGATCTTGAATGAATCAATAGTCAATAGTTGTTTGTAGCCAGCATCTAGTGGCCGCTGGGAGTATTGCACCTTTCTGCACCCACACGCATCGTCCATTTCTATACAGTCTATGGCAGTGATTTCCAAACTGTGGAAAGGTATTGCAAGTGGGCCGCCAAATCCTTTCCAAAATAGTGTGATGTAATTATATAAAAATAAAAATGTTAAAACTCAGTTGAGCTTATGGACAGGTACTTGAAAACTGTTATACTGAAGCTGTTGCAACATGTTACAGGTATTCAATCTGCAGCAGAAAAGTACCTCTGAGAACACATTATATGGCCTCTGTATTTGATGAGGTCGGAGGTGGGCTGTGAAAAATTTTGAGACTTGAGTTGGAAAAGTTTGGGAACCATTGGTCTATGGTGTACACACAGTGAGGTCTCCTCACCGCTACATGGATGTGCCTCTTGATCAGGATGTAGAGGACGGGGAGGGTGAGGTAGGCCAGGAACTCCCAGATCTTCCCAGTCAGCAGCATCCACAGGATCCGGTCTGGAGCGTGGATCCTGACCCAGCACCAGCCCACGGACACCTCCGATGCATCGTAACCGATCTTGTTGAGGCACACGGCTGCAACAGTGATGGCAAGAGGAACGCCCCAGCTGCAACACAAAAACAAAAACAGCTTTGCAGATTAAACAAACAGCTTTAAAAGATCACTTCTCCAAATATCTTTCATGCAAATGTTTGATGGGTGCAACACCAACAAATACCACAAAGGCATGTGACACCATGTGATAGATTATCTGGTGCCAGAGGTTAAATAGTTCAAACTGCAGAGTCACACCCGTTTGTTTGCTTTGTGCATCATAAAACCACAATTATTTGCACACTTTAAGAAGCAGTGTTCACTAGTTTCCCCCCCGAAGCATCACCTCTCTTCTTCCAAACAGCACACACTAGAGTTCCATATACATATACATGGTGGATCATCATAAACAGCACAATGCTTTAGGCCTCCCTGTAAGTGTGTCATGTATACAGACTGGCATGAATGGCTCTGTTGTGTGATCTTTGATTCAATGGTGAATTAACAGAAACAAAAAAATAGGATGACATCTACAGACACTGCCCAGGGGTGAACATGTTGCTGTGTCCAAAAATAGATCAATTACACAGCGCTGCACTGTAAACCCCTCACATCTTCAAAATCAACACGGACAGCTCATTAATGTGCAGACGGATGATGCTGATCCACAGCATTCAAACTGAGGTCTGACTTAATGTAAACAAGTAGCTTGTTCAACCTGTTTGACAACATTCAAGCATATACATGGTAAACAGTTCAACATCATCTGATGAGGGTGTTTATCCAAATTGAAAGTCATGTGACTGTTATTTTAAAGAGACTTGTAGTTGGAGTCTCAAAAAAAGAGGATTCTGTCAGATTATCAATAAAAATAGTGTAATGTCATTACTGAGGAACTAGTAAAACTATTTATTATGGGCAACATCAGACGTAATATTATAATCACATTAAATTTTCTGACATATAGTCTGTTTAAAATAATAGAAAACCCACGTTCAAAATAAAGTTCAGAAAACAGATCAGAACATAAACTAATGATTTATGGGAAGATTTGAGAATAAATAACTCAAACAACTAAGATGTCCATCTCTGAAAGTCAGAATTCCCCCATCATGGATGATATCATGAAGGCTGCCATTTTTAATGTGCCCATATGATGTCAGAGCATTTCAACCAATCAGAAAATTGGGTGAATTGGTTGAAATGCTCTGACATCATACAGGTTCAGCATGTGGAAGCTACACATAGTGAGTTAAATTGAGTCATGGCAGCTCATTGGTGGGGTTATGACTACCATGCAAAACCACATCTTTTTCCATAAATGGTCAAATATGCCTTCAATATTTCTTGTGATCTATGATATAATCTTATGGGCTCTCAACGTTGCAGCTGTCAACCTATACATGTGTGTAGGTTCCATTTACTATTCATTTAAATGCAGCAGATTCAAGCTAGAGATAAATATATTTATGTAAAATTGAATAAATGTTACGTATTATATTGGTATTTCAACTTTGTAATTTGCTTGTTTCCAGAAATGCATCCCAGAAAACATGAAAGATGCTCGTATAAAAAAGCCTGACTTAAGGAAAACATCTCTCATGACTACAGATCTAGAAAAAAGTTTGACATTAACTTGTGAATATGCATTCATAGTTTGTAATAAAAAACAACAACTGTAAACAAGTGGGAAATAAACTTTTCATGTGACTTTAATTTTTTTGTGTATTGAATAAATAAGAATAAAAAAAATCTGTTAAAATTAACCTGAAAAAGTCAGTAAAATTACAAATTATTTTCTGGTAAAACTTACAGTGAGTGAAATGTAGGGAGGAGCAGGGTGTTATGGTCATGTCAGGGACTCAGAGTGTTACCATGGAAACGTTGGGTTTAGTCATAGGCTGTATTTAGCAATTCTATATGCAGTGTGTACAGTTTGACTAGCTTACTTTAAGCTAACCCTTTGATAGAGTAGGCGTTTTTTCTGTGAGTAAACTTTTTAATTTATTTTAAATTGATTTCTGAAAGCAGGTGAAAAAGTACATTTCTGTTCAATGGGGCTTCACACAAAGTTTTATAATTTTATTATTTCAATGTTTTGCATGTTTTTGCTTTCTCGTTTTATGTTTAATTCTCATATTTTATTATTTAGCTATTCATTTTAATGATATTTGTCATGAGTGCATGTATATTTGATTCTATTACTATGTAACTAATTTTAATTGCTATTTTTATTGCTTATATTTATCTTACACGTCCTTATTATTTTATTTTATTATTATTTGTAATGCTTTAACTTTGAAAATGTATTTTATTGTTTAATTACATATATTTTATTGCTGCTGGTGTGCATTAGTCTGTAGTTCTAAATCCATTTTTTGTTTTTTTAATATGCACCATTTTTTTTAATTTATATAAAGTTGGATTGATTTATATTATCCAACATTTTGTAATTTTTACTCAACATTTTGTAATTTTTATTGAACATATTGTAGCTTTAACAAATATTTTGTAGCTTTTATCCCACATTTTGTAATTTTTACTCAACATTTTGCAATTTTTATGTAACATATTGTAGGTTTATCAAACATTCTGTAGTTTTATCTAACATTTTGTAACTTTTATCCCACATTTTGTAGTTTTTACTCAGTATTTTATTGGTCTCACCTAAAAAACAACAATAAAATGTTGTGGTGGTATAATGTGCAGTAAAGTTTTGAACAGATTTGGTCCTGTTTAAGATAAAAAAAAAGACTGGATTACGTAATATAACCCAATCCCAGAATCCTCTTCGTTTCAGATCCATCCTAAACAGCTGGTCACCAGGTAAATATCCCAGGATGCTTTAACTATCCAGTAATACATAAATCTATACACAGCTCACAGTGCAGCTCCTTCACGTACCTGACCAGGTGGAAGTACAGCACCAGGCTGTCCGCCACCCTCTGACTGGACCTCACGATGAACACGTACAGGTACACGGCGATGGCCACGGTCCAGAAAAAAGAGCTGGTGTTGGCGAAAGTGGAGATGGCTCCTTGGACGACGCAGTCCACGGAGTCGGAGTGGAAAACTCTCCAGACCCCGTAGGCGTAGGAGACGGCGGAGAGCCAGTCGGACACCGAGAGGTAGACCAGCAGCCTCCGCGGAGTGGTCCTCAAGTCCGGCCAGATAATGTAGGTGAGGATGATGAGTGAGGAGCCCAGGAAGGACAGGCCGCAGGAAAACAACACCACCACCTGCTCGGACAGAAACACCTCGGTCTCGTTCGTAGCCATCGTGCGCCACGGGTTAGACTCTCTCGTTAATGTTTACGCACCATCATGTTTGGATATCATCGCTCGGCATTAGTTCCTCTCTTTGAGAGCCGAGCGATGTCCAAAACACTCCGGTCCAGTCCACACATATGACTGAACAAACTTCGCCCGGTGGTTTTCTACAAGGAGCTACACAAACAAACTTTTCTCCCCGCGTTTAGAGCCCTCCCTCCCGCCTCCTCACGCCTGTCTGCGCGCTGCACCAACAGGAACCGTAAAGCAGAAGTTATTAGTCAGCTGTGGGAGAGACTATTTCTGGATGTAATCCTCGCTTGTGTGACCCTGCACTGTAAAATTAGTATTATTTATATCATATATGTTAAACGGTTTAAAGAACTTACTGCGCATGCTCAAGAAAAAAAACGAATACCTCCAAACTTAAGTAACTTAATTAACTGCTTTTGGATGTTAGTTTATAAGTTAGTTCATAGTTTGCTCACACACAAAATAAGACTCCCCTAGGATTATGAAGTTAACTTAAACTAAGCTACTCAAAGTTAACGCAGAGCTAAACCCACATGCTGGATATAGAAATTCTATATCTAGCATGTGGCTAAACCCAACGTTTCCATAGTAACACTGTTAAGTTGTTACTGTAACAACTTGGTTCCTCATTGTAAAATTCACGGTAAAAAAAAAATATATATATATATCGTAATTTTACATAAGATAAAAATATACAAAAAAAAATACTAAAATTATAAATAAAAAATACTGTGATGTACCTGTCAATTGTAAAACAATAAAATGAAATAAATAATTTAAGTAAATAATGCTTCTTCTTTTTTTAATATACTTTAAGCTTTCACCCCTCATAAATAGATTCACAAAGTCACCAGAACTTTTGAAAATAATTCTTTATTTTACAAAAATTCATATTTACTACTGTAAATTATTGTCTAAAATTAGTGGCAAACAAAGTTATGGTTTGGTTCAGTCATTTTATAGAGATTTTTTGTTAATTACATTTTCTATAATACCTTCCCTTATATATCTTGTATGATTATGTCATTGTTTACAACAGTGTATTGGTTTCATTGTTTTTACATGTGTACATTTATATGTATATATGTACGAAAAGGTGAAAATGACAAAAAAAATATCTCATAAATTTGAAGGTACAGACTGCACTGTAATCAAGGGAAACGGATGAATTTTCCTTTATTTTATTTCATTTTTTACAGTGTAGCACAGTTATGCCATCAAACTGTGTCACATGTGACACATGACAGCATGGTAAAATATTTTTTCCATGCCAGTCGTGGTTTTCATAAAAAATGATCCCCTGCTCAGAATAGAATATTACATCAGAGGTTATGTACATGTAAAATGTAATGTAAAAATGTGCCAATACAGCTTTATAAAGCTGAGCCACTCCTTACTGAAGCTTGGCAGTAATAGTATGATGTTATTATTGATAAAGATAATATGATGAAATGAAGCGGTTCTACTTTGATTTGGAAATGCAAAATTATAAAATCTGGCAAAACAAATAACTTATAAAAAAGAATCAACACACAAAGATCAGGTAAAGTAGTAAAAGTACATCTGCACAAGGATCATGACTGGTTGTGGTTAATAAATTTTTAATAAAACGTCTAAAGAAAAGTGGAAATCACAATCAGAATCAGAAGACTTTATTTGTCCCCAAGGGGAAATCAGGTCAGTTACAGTCTCTCACATTGCAGAAGAATAGAGGAGAATCAGGTAAGAACCGAGAATGGAATAAAGTTTCAATATGAAGTAAGAGATAAAGCCAATATAAAATAAATATATACATATAGCTTAGCATTGAATGATATATTAAATGATGTTATTTCCCATCGCTCAGTGTACTATAAATAATTAAAATGATGTTATATTCTGTTATAAAATATATATTTTATAGATGTTAAAAAGTAAAATTCTAGCAGCGATAAAATAAACATTACAGTTCTATATTACTTATTCTTACTTATTCTCTTTAGGAATTAAGAAAATACTACATAATTTTATTATTTTCATTCATTCATTCAGAAACTGAAGACATTTAGCTGTGTAAAATATCCCAAAAGAACAACAGAAGAATTCCCTTTAAAAATTCCTTGAGGCAAAATAAACAACTTGTTTTTCTGAATCTCAAAGTATTAAATTCAGGGCTGTTTGTAATAGAAAAAGTGGCAAATCCTCCACTTTGAGGACCTGGAATCCATCATTTTAAACCTCTGATCAAGTATTGCTAATTATTTTCTATTGATTGAATGAATACATAAATGACTAATAATAATAATATCAGCACTAATTACAGTATTACATGGATTTAAATCTTCAGCAGAACGTATGTGAAGTCCAAAAGTTGAAAAACAATGCAGATGAAGCACATTTTATTTTGAAAGGACAGTGAACGAGGACTGTCTCTGAATTTTGAATTAAAAATAAAACACAAATTGAATTAAAATGTGCTGCTCATGGTCACCTTTTACCTTTTAAAGTAAATTTCCTTCTTATCAAACAGTCGACCAGGTTCCCAGCTGCCCTGAATAATAATAATAGTGAAAAAAAAGGTGACATTTTTGATTAATGAGTAATATCTACTGGGCTTTGTGTCCAGCTGCTGTTAATTCTTTGGTGGCCTTTACCAAAAGAGATGAAGTGCAGAAAGGTTGAACGCCTATAAAGCGGTGACCTTGTGTGGGAGCAGGACTTTACAGCTTCTGCATTGCTGCAGCTCAGGAAAACTGCAACCCCCTTTTTGTGTTTGCAGCAGTGCAGTGAAACATTGGTGGTGTTTTTTTTTTTTTCTCCTGCAGACTGCAGCAAACACAACATCTGCATAATCATCAGAATCAGCAGTCAGTCACTTTAACAGATCCACACACAGTTTTTTAACAATAAATTAAGTAAAGATGGTGTAATTCTGCAGATAAAACAACATCAGAAGAACATCGTACATTCAGCGGCGTGTGCGTCTGTGAAGCCCTAAATTAATGCGCACCTGGCTCATCTACACTCATTAGGTCTTCTGTGTTCGCATGGCAACATCGTTTTATCAAGGGGCTCAAAGTGCTTTTATACAGAGCAGAGTGGTTTATGCAACACAAGTTTGTCCATAATTACAAAATGCATGTGTGATGTGAAAACAAACAAGGACAAACTGATTAGTCCATCTTTATGTAACTTTTATTTACAGTTTTAAATCCTGACATGAGGAATTATCGAGCTGCAATAGATAAATTGCTGATTGATCCTGTAATTAACTTCAAGCAAATTAAAATTCAGTGACCAAAAAAAAAAAAACAACAAAAAAACCATGCATTTGCAACTGAAAAATTACGACTCTCAGGTCGTAGTAAGCCGGGTCGTGTTTTCTGAATGAATGGGATTTAACAGTCTCAATGAAATTTAAAAAAAAAATAAAAAAATCCAATGTAGGTTTTACAAATTGGTGCAGTGTTTGATGAACAAAAGGCATGCTGGGAGGTGGCTTTCAGTCACAAGATGGCAGCAGAGGATCATGAGCACAGTGTAGAAGTTTGATGCTTTGATCCAATTGTAAATACTGAAGGGGCTGTTAACAAAAAGGCCATGCTCTCAGTCAATCTGTCCTCAATTCATTCTGTATCAGGTAGAAACTTACAGCAGCAGCAGCAGTGGTGGCGGTGGTGGTGGTGGTGGCAGGATCCGCTATGTGCTCTGTTCCTCCCTCTTGTTTTCCCCCCTGTGACGGCTGTGATCCCAGGGCCTCTTATTGCGAAGAATTTCTGCGGCAGTATACTTGCTGATTGCTTCGTTCTCACTCCTCACAACAACCAGCTAAGACACTGCCAGAGAAACACCCACAGCAGCCGCGTCCATTCGTCTCTCGGTCTGTCCCGCCCCCCCAAAAACCGACCCCACCTCAGCGGGATCACTAACTGGTCTTCTCTGCACATTTCCACCTGTGAGTCTGGCACTGTGGACGATCACACTTTCCTTGCCCAGCTTTGTGGCGGTGGTGGTGGTGGTGGTTGTTGGATGGCAAACGGCCTCACACTAAAAACCCCCCCCCGAGGGTGGCGTGGTGCTCTGCCAACAGCCGGAAGCTCTAGAAGAGAAGTAGGGGAAAATGTTTGAATCACAATTGTTTCATGGATTAATCGGGGGCCAGATATATTTCACATGTAAACTTCAAACATAAACCTGGAATTAATCTGTGCATAGTGCAGGTTTATATAACCGCCGTGCCCAGAGTGACCCAGAGCCTGCTCCCAAACAGATCCTTGATATTCTTCTGTGCAGCATCACTTTAAGTGCACATAACTTGGGCAAACACAAACACCCCCGAACTAAGAATAGACTCGCCGTGACTCATGATTTTGCAACAAAAAGCTCAGTTTGATTCAGCTCTCGTCTATTTGTGTGCGTCTGCGTGCGTCTATCTGTTCACTTGAGTGCCATACGATGCAATAGACCCTGTGTGTGTGTGTGTGTGTGTGTGTGTGTGTGTGTGTGTTTATGTACCTCAGGGACAACAGCTAAAATCTCCTTTGCTATCAGTTGCGTTTGCTCGCTGCAGTGCTATTTTGGGCCGGCTGACCATTCCATACTGTCCTCTCCCCGTGGACTCGCTGCTTTGCTGACAGGACAACATGGATACTAGAGACCAGTGTGCAGTTGCTGGCAAATGAAGGAAGAGAGGGAATTATGAGGAAGGGAGAAATGTTGGGAAAACAAACAGTTGGATGAACAAAATCTATCTGGTGTATTTGTGGCCCTGATTGTTTTTTTCTTTTTGGTGTGTTTTATGATGCATTTCTTTGGGGGGGTGTATAACTGGAAATTTCAGAGCTTGATTTGTGTTTTCTGTATTTTGACCTTATCTGATGTCGAGGAAAGAATTTAGATACTTCTGAGAAAGCTGTGGTGCGTGTTCACACCCCGCTTATACGAACGCCAAGTGGCACAAAGTGAAGAGCAGAGACGCCTCTCGACCTGCTCTCAGTGGCTGCGTCCGTGTCCCTTTGTGTCTTTGCGGCGAGCCAGACGCTGCCTTCTGCTGAGCACATGATGACAGGAATTCCTTCCTGCTCAGGCCTTGATGTAATCCCTAATGCAGGATTGAGGAATGCCAGTGAAAACAAAAACCCTGCTCTCTAAATGAATGAGCGGCCGCCTCGCTGCTTCACACAGCAAACAGCAGGAGCAGCAGACGAGCCTCCGCTTTCAAAACCCCTCCAAAAATACGTTTGGGGTCCGCCTCGTGTTTCTGTTTGTCTGATGTGTGGATAAATGTTGCCTGAGTTCATTCAGTAGAGGGCTGATGGGGACAATTACAAAGTGCATCTTTAAATCAGACTGGAGCGGGACACAGGTGCACATGTATGATTGAGATTTAGAGAGAACTCTAATATAAAAAATGACACAACAAACCAATAAATTCACCAATTATCCTCTCAAAAAATCAATTTGGATTAATGGTCACACATAATTGACATTTAATCAATTATCAAAACAGCTGATAATGATTTAATTCAATAAAAAAAATGACTGTTTAGGCTTAAAACATTATCGAACTTGTTACTAATATTTGGATCTTTGATTAATATGAAAAACTCTGTTTACTTTGTCAAATACCAAAAGTGGGGAAAAATATTCTTTAGGTCTCATCTTTGATTTAATATCATCTGATAAGATGATCGCTCTGTAAATTATACTTTTGTTACCCTCTTTATTTAAAAATATTTGAGGTATTTACGTTATTTTGTTACAAAAAAGTCCTTGCCACAAAATGACTTGAAAATGTAATTTAATTAAGACGCTTGGGTTAAGTTAGTAGATGATTTATGACTTGTAAGAGAGAGAAACCGGATATTTAAATATTATTATTGAAAAACATTTAACTGTACAAGTACATGTACATTGTGCAGCCACTAAAACCAAAGTGTTTTATGAAAAATTATTTAAATGAAGGAAGATTTGTAAAAGTATTAGAGGTGCAACATTGACAGTGATTGTACACATTGAATGTAATGGTCTCAGATTTGTTTAAGTAACTGTGAAACTGCTTAATAAGTCCACAGTTTGTGACATATGTAACCTACAGAAAACAATTCTCCTCTGTAACACAGATTTTCCAACACGTCACCAACACACACACACACACATACACACACACACACACACACACATATTTATCCACCCCCGACCTCTGGGCTCACCTACACTCTGCTGTCAGGCCCCAGACTGTGTGATGCTTAAAAAACACACTCTCCCGCCCTGTGCACTTCACTCTCCATCCCCGCTCATCTCTGCTGTGCATTTCTTGGTTGTTCCAGTGTCGACTAACAACGCTCCACCAACAGCCGTGCTCCCATGGTCCCATTCCACAAACCTAATCATCTTATGGCTAACAATGACATTAGTATTTACTGGGGAGCCATGTTACTGAACAGTTACACGCTTCACGCACCACGAGTGTGCGTATTTATTTTATACTTTCAAACTAACAATTCAAAACCTCACTGTGGATTAGAAATAACACAATACAGTTATTAATCAAATTAGTTGTGTAACTTGTATTTGTGTTGTGTGGATTGATTGGATAAGCACTGACTGATCAGTATTGTGTGTCAAAGTGCGGCGTGTAAATAATTCAGCGCTTGTGAGGACGCACCACTCCTGGTTACATGAAAACAGAAGTTGCCCCAGTAACTATCTGCCTGACCACCCCCAACTAAACACACAGATCATAGTGCAGTGGACACTAAGTGATTATCATCTGAGTCACTGAGTGATTAATGTATTTGAGTTTTCACAGCAGCCCATGTGAGTTTTTACTGTAGGGCTTATCAGTAACGTGACTACGTGTGACAACGTGGACAGTGTGGTCCTGTTTATCTGCCTCTGTGTGTACGTAATCTTATTTCGCTGGCCAACTGAAACGCTGATGACACTCCTGTCCTTTGAGACCCGAGAGAGAGATCTGAATCTTGTGTCGCACCGTTAGCCATGAGCAGAAACTCAAAATCAGCTCCCGGCAGATACAAATCGAGTTGTGAGAAAGGAGGAAACTCTGAACTCTTTCCCCTCTTTGGTCTCGGGTGTTGAGAGAGAGGAGGCGGCCTGCTGGGTTTCCTGATGGAAACCGAGGGGGAAAAAACAACAACAGAAACAGCTGTCCCTCTCTGTGAGGATCAAACTGTGGCCAGACAATCGCTGCTGAGTCCCCGGAGACTTGTGAGCGGGTCACCACTTGTGGTGGTGGTGGTGCTCTGTCTGCACCGAGGTTACTGTGCCACTGTGTAATTGGTAACTGCATTTGGATGTATCACACTCCTCTGCATTCACTAACCTTTTGTGTAGTTACCATAGCATCATGCTAGCATGAAGACTCACAACCCTGAGAGCTGCACGCTTCAAATTAACATTTATACCTCTATCAACTTCCAGGCCTTATTAAGCCGATCTGAAGGCCTCAACTTGGCATCTTTTGATTTCCCCACGCTAATTAGTGTTTCTGAAGTTTTACTTAAAGTAGAGGTGCGCTGTGCTCCTCTCTGCAATAACAATTAACCTAGATGTTCACAGAAGTTGTAACCCTATATGTCAGGCAGTTATACACACACACACACACACACACACACACACAGGTTTGACACTCACCGAGGCAGCGTGGCAGCAGCAGCCGAGCTCTGCCATCCACCCTCATCTTCGGGCAACAGTCTGTCCACGGGTGCTGCAGGGCTGTCCCAGTGTGCTGGGCCACTTCATACTGGTCTGGAAAACTGTTGACCAGCAGCCTCCTCTCTCCTCCCTCTCCTCTCTGCTTCACTCAGGCAGGACAACAAGTCAAGGCATGTTCCAACAGGCCGCCAGCAGCCGGCTGGGTGTATGAGCCTGCTCCTAGACCACAGGGGGAGGAGCAGAGGATCAGAGAGGGGGGAAACCCAGAAAAGACCCAGCATGACTCAGCCTGCTTCAGTAAGTTAGCATAGCTCTCACTTTAACACATGAAGGAGTTACTGTTCGCTGGTGTATCAGGACTTATTCTCTGTGGGGCACAGTTAAGCAGATTTATTTACACAAGCAGGGATGATATTGATTTGAGGGATGATGGAAACTGACTGAAAATGTGTAGAAGCATTTTTAAATGGCACCGAGTTGTCAGGTCATGATTTAAAAAGAAGAAGAAAAGTCCAGTGTGCCTGCAGGCAGCCACTTCCTTCTCTTTCACCTTCTCTGTCCAGCAAGCAATTCACGATGAATGTATCCCTGTCTAAAGCTTAAAATCCCAGGCTGAATGGATTCAAGTCAATTCACTATCTTAATATTCAGCCACAGACCTGATGTTCACTCGTGCTCTTATTAGCAAGTAGTCCTATGTAATCTGTAACACAGCAGAACAAATAGTTTACAGAAGCTGTAACCGGACACCAGCACAGCATACTAATGAAAGCTGCTGATTCATCAAATCATATTACACAGCAGCTCCCCGTCGGTCACATCAATTACAGACGAAGCCCATCAGCATGAATTATAAAACTGTGAAAATCATAGGGAATGCATCGGCAAAGATATGAAACACTTGTGAAATATTAATTTCTTCCCCGAGCTGTGACATTAAAAGCAATTTATTGATGCAGTGGGTAAAGAATCCTCTCTGTGATGAATCAGAGAAAAGTATATACATTTATATATGACTGTACATTGCATCGTATTTAGCTACAGACACATTAAACTACATCAGATGTGCAGAATCATCAGCATCCATGAGTGCTAATTATTCATAGCTGCTCTCATGATAGCTGAGGGTTTTTTTTGTTTTTTTTTACTAGAGGAGGGGTGATGCCAGTTCATCACTGCTGTAGTGGAAGTTGATCACTAGGCAGATTCTGGGTACAGCGGCAGGAGCCAGCTCAGCAGAACTCACCTGCTACAATATGGTCTGAGTTTGGCTGCCTGAGCATCTCTACAGCACCGTACTGTACATCACTGGTGCTGCTCCTCACTGCAGCCTGTCAACACACTGATGACCTTATCAATGAAAGAGCAAAGTCACTATGATGTTTCGCCCAGAAAGAACTCAAACCGCTTTTGCTTCAAGGTTTGTCGTCTTTGCCAACTCTGGAGGGACAAAAAAAAAAGCTGAGCAACTTTATAAGAGAGCAGCAGCAGCAGCAGCAGCGGTGCATCTGCCTGCAGATAGTTGCTTTAATTTATAGAAAGTGGTGCTGATGCGGCACTGCGCTGCACCGTGGCGCCTTGACAAAGTGGCAGCAGTAGTTTCACCAACTGAGTTAACGCACGGTTGAGCTATCTGTTTACACAAGTGAGTGAAATATGGACAACCATTGAGCTCGTCCACTCGCAGGGGATTATTGTCTGCACTTTAAAAGCTAAATTATCACATTAAACTGTAATTTATTCATCTTCCTACCTGGGACACAGACTGCAGCTGAGG
>OOFC01034673.1:0-12098 GCA_900323345.1 Pseudochromis fuscus | reverse complement strand
CAACAACAGATGGGGGGTAGTGGTGGGGCGGGGGCGTAACACAGCCCTGCAGACACACATCTGTACAGGACACACACACACACACACACACATGTTGTTGGTTAGTGAGCGTGTGCTGGAAACAGGATCGTGGGTTCCAGGCCTGATAGAGATCTACTGATGTTTCTGATTTCTGGAAGTTAGTGGGAGGATGGATTAAAGGGCCACTCCACCCAGTTTACACTGGTGTGGTTTGGTGATGTGCTGGTTTGTCTAGTAGCAACATTACAGAAAAACTAAACTAAACCAAGCAGATCTCTCCTAACGGGGACGGTTTAACAAAGACATTGCTGACAGAGAACCAGCAGGGGGCAGCAAAACACCTCCACTGCATCATGAGCCACAGAGAAGAGACAACATGACAGAGACGAGACGTCACACCCCGACGAAGCTTTGTGCTCTCTGAGTGCTTTGTACTGCTGTATAATGTGGGAGAACATACTGGTGCTGAGGTCAGCTCGGCGTGGGCGTGGACAGAAGATGTTGCTGAGTTGCATTGTGGGAAAAGAGGATATCTGCTGCACCACGTCTGAATCTGTGCAGTTTAACAAACGTTCCTAAATAAATCCATGTTGTTGACCTGAAGGCAGGAGCGGGCCGGCGTCCAGGAGTGACCTCATCACTGATGCTGAGCTGATACAGTGAGGTGCAGCAGACGACCTGCAGACAGAGGAGGAGGAGGAGGAGGATGGGAACCTTCCTCAGCTCCTCTGTTCTAAGTGGATCTCTCTCCACTTCCAAACACAAACCTCCACAGTGGTTGTTTCCTCTTGCTAATATCAATGACTGAAAGCACAGAGCTGTTTCCTAGCAACACAACTCCAAACCCGTCTGCAGCAGCGGTGGCGGCAGCAGCAGCAGCGCTCTGTCTCATTTACAGTTTTGCATCTTACACTTAATTTATTCCCTGTGTTCCAATCAAGAGAGGCGAGAGCTGTGTTCATGGCAGGAGTCAAAGGTCAGAGGTTGACACAAAACGTCCTGAAGGACTGGTTGTGACTGGTTATGTTAGACTGCTTATCACCAGGGCTGTGGCGGGTAAACCTGACCTTCACTCAGCTCCTGGTTTTAGAGTTTAGGTTGTAAGTTTGAATGTGTTGTGTTGATTCAAACAGCAGGAGAACAGGAAGTGACCATGTTACTGTCACCAAGAAGGTCGGATATGGACTAATGTGGACTGATGTGGACTGATGTGGACTGAGGGACGAGCTGAATGGTTAAACAATGTTATGAAAAGTAAAAAACACTTTGCTGTTTAACAAGACAGTTTTCAGCACAGATGTTAAACATCTGGCCACAGACGAAGCTGCTGAGACGTTACCGTCCGCTCCAGCCTCAGCGCCACTTCCTGTGGATGCTGGGTGCCCGGTTACTGTGACACGGTGCTGATGCTGAGGGAGCACAGATTGAACTTGTTGTTGTTGTATTGATTTGAGGTTGGATCGTGACGAGTAACGTCATAAACGAGCCGGAGCCGTGACGCCGCCGTCCACTAACATTAACGTCTCGGTGCTTTCACTGCTGCTGAGTGGACACGATCTACTGAAGTGTCCTCCAGCAGGACTACTTGGACATCAGCCTCTCTAAATCCAGTGTGAGCGCAGCGAGGCGGCGCAGACACCGCTTCAGTCTTTCAACATCACAACCTCATCTTCACTTAAACTGTCACTGCTTTATAGATTTTCTTTTACGGGGATGATGAGCTGCTCCCTTCATTTGGACGGTTTTCATTTCATCGCCACGATGACTCTCCCTCATCAAAGTGAAAAATCAAAGCTGTTCGGTCAAGCTTATTACCTCCCTCCTCTCCCCCGTGTCATAACCACGCTTCATCCAATAAGACTGTCACTGGGAACGGCAGCCCGAGGATTACTCCCCAAACGTCTCTCTCTGGATCCCGGTCTCCATTCATCAAGCTCCTTTTTCTATTTGTTGCTTTTCTGGTTTTCCTGTTGTCGCTCAGTCGGCTTCATGTTTTATTCCTGGTTTATGCTAAAAAAAGTCAAGTGTTTTTTTCTGCCTGTCTACCTTTTCTGCTCCTCATGCAAATTGTCTGCATGAGCCAGTCAAATCAAAGAAACACACAAACATAAAGAAAACAATGTGTGTGTTGGAGGACTGTGTTCCCATGTTCACCTCCCAGCACCGACACGTGATCCAAACAAACCAGGTTCTGGTCACTCAGGGCAGGTTCTGGGAGTAGAATCAGGTGGAAAGCTGTTCTGTGATTTCTCTGATCGTATCCTACATGTGAGCTATCTCAGCTGATGACCTCAGCCTGTTAGGGATCTCAGGAACTCATCAAGGGGATTGTTGCCATGGTGATAATGGGGCAACAGGCCAAGTGAAGTAACCCTGGCTTGTCTTTCAGCAGGCCAGACACCCTTATCTGGCATGACTCACAAAGTCTGCAGCACACGCACACACACACACACACAGAAATGAATTGAGAAGTGCAGAGCGTGCATGCAGATATGCAAACACACGAATGCTGTTCACCAGATGTGCAGCCTGATTGCAGCGGGCTGAGAGCTGGGAGTTCACTTTAGTTAAATGCCTCTTGGCAGGACTTAAACACACAGCCCGCTCCTTGATGGGATTGAACCGACACCCCCGTGGTCACATTTCTGAGACGCCGTTTAACTTTAAAGCACAAACTTGGAGATGCGAGGGTAAACTCGTTTTCCCACCACAAACACAGACGGAGCGAGGCTGCTGCAGCTCGACACCTCCAGGTCCACGGGGAGTGAATCACATGTGTGAACGGCTGACATCAGGAAACATCCCTCAACAATATTTTAGAAAAGTATTCTCTAATTCATCCTTACAAGTAATAAAACATTCAACACAATACTGAAGAACAGAGCAGATAGAGATGTGCTGCCCACTGCCCAGAATGGATGATTTACCGTATTTCCCGCATTATAGGTGCACCTAAAAGTCTAATTTTCTCAAAAACCGACAATGCGCCTTATAATCCGATGTGCCTTATAGTGCGGAAAATACGGTAGTATCTGATCCACTCAGTCAAAGTGTTCAGCTTTGACCCGGCCGCCCACCTGCCTTTAAATTTCATCATCTTGTGAATATTTTTTCCTCCAACTTTCACGTCCAATCATCAGCTTGAACAAAAGGCAGTAAATCTAATTCAGGAACCAAACATCGAGCATCGTCGTCGTCTCTTCTGTTGTCTCACGTCAAATCCTATTTAAAGCTCATTTTCTCTGCAGCCCCTCTGGGTTTGGATGGAGTTTGGCTGCCGACACCAACACCAAACCCCGAACAGATGCCGCCACAGACCGCGCTGCCATCGAGGTCGTAGCACAGACACGACTGTCAGCGGCCTGTGGGCTAATCTCATTTTCCCACCGTGAGCTTACAGCCATAAAAAGCCAGTGTGGTGACGGAGCGAGGGGCGGAGAACGTGCCAGGAAGCTTTTTATGCACATTTTACAGTTTTGGATGATGACATGTGGAGAGGAGGTCGTGACCTTGTGCATTGAGGTGATCTGGGAATTAAAGCTCCGTTATCAAACTTTTACTGCAAAGTTTTTGATCCATTTTCAGCCAAATCCTCGCTCCTTAGCAACTTCCCCAAAACTTTTTATTCCCCTTGAGGAGCTCTTCACCTTGAAACAGCATCTCGTCTGAATCTGAGGTAAACAGTATCAGTAAAGCCCAGACAGGCGTTAAAGAAGCAGATGGTGGATACAGTCAATCTGCAGTTCAAAGAAAAATCAATGCATTTACTGTTATTTGATGGCTCCTTGTCTGCTGCATGTGTAGCTTCTGTAGAATGGCAAACATTGCAGCTATGATTTCCCTGCCCTCCACAAGAATGAACCCAAACTCCACGCTGGCCTCAGCCCACATCACACACACCCACAGACAAGTTGTCCACAACATCGCCGACTCCTGCCAAACGTTTTCGGGTGGGGATTTCAGGCGTCTGGCCACATCGACAGCTGCCTGCGTCAGGGAGCCGGCGAGGAGCACGGGCGCTCCTGCCTGAATGTTCAGATGATACTAATCTGTGGGCAGAGGGACGGCATCGCCATGGTAACGGCCGCCCTGTCCTGTAGAGACGGGGAGAGAAATGAGGCGGAGAGAAGATAAATAGACGGCTGTTATTGAAATGGGGCATTCTTGAGAGGATTAACACCAAAGAGATGCACAGTCAGAATGAAGTGAGAGCCGGTGTGTGAATGTGAGGCAGAGTCAGAGCATGAGATACAGCAGACTGTGTCGACAAAGTGAACACAAAGTAAACCGAAGAGTGAAAACACATCCCCTGTCGATGGGGATTAAGAGAAACACAAAAAAAGACACTTGTCTGTGTAAAAAGAAACGACGGGAGGAGAAGGAGTCAGAGAGTCTACGACTGGCAGCTGAGCAGAAAGCAGGATATTTAACTGAGGGCAGCTACAGACGGGCTGACCTCGTCTGAACACTGCAGCTCCTCGCCTGATGTGAACCCGCCCACTCATCTCAACAACACCCATCCCGTCTCCCGTTTCCTCATACTTTAGTTTCCAAGGAAACAAAGTTATCTCGGCTTCTGGACGGACAGAGAGACACAAAAACTGGAGGGTGGTCTTCCTCCAACCGGTCTCGATTGTTCTCGGACAAACAATAATGGCAACGACCGCCTCGGACGCCGCCGACAGGGCATGATTTATTCAGAGCTGTCTGTAAACCTTCATCCACACACACTCTGCACACTCATCCCTTCAACACTCGTACGTCAGCAGACGCTTTTCTTTCCTTTTCATCTCCTCCGTCATCAGCTGCCTTCTGTCTCACTGTTTTCCCATCTCAGTGTCTGTCTGTCCCGCCCCCTCCCTGACTCTGGTCTATCTCCTCTCAAGGATCTCGAAGCCTCACAGTATGACACAAAGACAGACCACGCAAACACACAGACGAGTCTAAGGTGCATGTATATGAATGTAGGTATATGTATGAGCTGAAACCTCTTCATTGAGTCATTCCTTTTCATTTGGCGGTAGGTACTCCAGCGGGGTTTAAATAGTATTCACATCTTTCTACTGAGTAATGTAATTTCTGAACATGTCTGTTTCTGGAAGGAGGTCACCAAGTATGACAGGAAGACATCTGAAGGTGGAGAGTGAAGCGGGAAACATCGGCCGGTCTGTAAACTTTAGTAAACTCACACAGAAACAAAACAGTCCTTCACTTCCAAGTTTCTGATCTCCACAGGTTTCACAGGCCTGTGAAATATCCCTGGCTTTGTTTGAAGCTGCCTTTCTCTCAGAGAACAGGCACGTCTGATCGGCGGGTGAGGAAAGGGAGGACGGTGTCGGGGTGACAAACAGAGAGATAGCTTGGCCTCTCCCTCAAAAAGGGAGGAGTGAAGAAATCTATGCTTTTGTTTATCCAGTGGTTGTATCCTCTCCACGCTTGCTTCATAAATCCATGGTGGAAGTGAATCAGTGTTCCCTTTTTTTTGACCCCCAAATAATGATTTTTAAGAGATTTTAAATCCCTGCAACATCAGTGCTGCCTGGTGGAAATACATTTAGTTTCACTCCAATGAAAGATGTAGTCCATCGGTACCGTTCCACCCCTCAAAACTCAGTGCTGAGGCCTCACTTGGGCCTTACAAGTTATTTCACGTATTTTCCCCCAGCTCGACTCCTAGCCCTCGTTCAGTCTGGACACTTTGATGTAAGGGTTCTCCAGGAGGTAGCGGTACTGCTCATAGTGCTCCAGCATGTACTTGGGGGCGTACATGTGCTCTTTGGGGTCCGCAGGCGGATACTCCTGCACGGAGCCATCAAACCAGCCCCCTGTCCGGATCAGATCGCGGATGTAGTTGAGGTCACGTTTGTCCTCGTAGTCGCCCCACCGAGGGAAGTCTCCATTCTGGGCCGACACCAGCTTGAAGTAGATCCCCTCGGGCGTGAAGCACCAGGAGCAGTGCCAGCCTGCAAAGTGGAAGGGGCTGCCCACTGACCACTGCACCAGGATGTGGCCGGTGTCGTTCTCGTACTTGCGGAAGCCGGGCATGGTGTAATACTCGCGGCGGCGCAGTTTAATACCGTCGCCATCATAGACGTCGCGGAGCATCCCCAACGTGCAGCCTGACACCACCTCCAGAGACCCAAACTGCTTCCAGAAAAAGCCGTACAGTGACTGCACACAGGAAAGAAGACAACAAGACAGAATTACAGACAATTCAAGATAAGATGAATGTGTTGCATCATGCTTTTCTGAAGGAAAACAAAAAAGATCCAAAATTCAACCATCACACAACCAACCAGAGCCGTCTTCTGAAAAAAATGCTGACATATTGCTGCTACCTTGCGCATGTGGATGGCGAAAGGCTCTGTCCAGCCATCGAAGAGCTTGAGGAAAAGAAGACCCTCGTGTGCTGGGATCTCGTCTGCGTCATTGATGACGAAGACGTCGTCCGATCTTGCTCCCACCACCCTGGACATGCCGTTGCGTGTCAGGAAGGTACGCAAGTAGTCATCAGCGATCCAGCCGTCCTGCCGACCTCCATCTGGGAAGTGGTCCAGGAACACGTACAGGATCTTGTGGCGTATGTAGTCATACGTACCGTTGAGTAGGAGCCGCAGGAAACTGTGGAAGTCACAAACACCATTTAGTGGATTCTTTCACCCAAAGAAACAGGGCCCAGCATTTGTGCAACGTCACATCAAAACACAACATCATTTCCAATGATGATGCATAATCACATCTACAATTCCAGGTAGCCACGAGTTTTATACTGTTATCAGAAATCTGTTTGCAAATATGGCAAAAGTTGAATCCTTGCTCGGAGGCAGTTTTCAGCCAAGTTACAGTGGGGAAAAAAGTGCAGGCCGAGGAAATCAAGCTGCATTTAACTGTATCCTGAATAGGTATCCTGCTAGTGGTGCTAACAATGTCTTCATTGTATTTTATGCTTTTCTAGCAAACCGGACATATACGTACTTGTATGAGCATGTGATTGGCCCAATACACATTTGTGCTGATTTGCTCCCTGGTTAAATGACTGACAGCGGGTGATTGTACCAAGGAATGCAGTGATGGCTTTGACAATTGCCCCAAAGGTCTCCAACCTTTTTTGCACCTCGGCCATTTGCGTTAGCAACGTGATTCCAGCTGATTCTGAAAGCTGACAAGTGGAGCGTTTCAAATATATTACATACATTATGGCAATAATGCAGGGGAATGGAGTCATGCCGTGATGTGCAGCGTTCTGTACATATTACCTACATTAAGGTAGTGTATGGAAGTTCTGCTTGTCAGCTTTCAGAATATGCTAGAATCAAGTGGCTGAGGAATTAGGGTGATTTGATTGACACAGGTCACTTCCTGTTAGCAGCTTAATGTTCAGGGTAAAAGGTTAAGTTGCCTTTTCCTCTTTGCAAAGAAGCTCTCCATAGACGTTTGTTTTTTTTACTCTTTTTCGCTAGTTTGCAGGCTTATTTTTTGGGTAATGTATCTGATACATTGTGTCATGTGACCAAGACAAGTGTATTGACATGTCAAGAGGCACAGGCAAAAGTTAAGTCAGAGAGAATCAGTCATTTTTCAAAATAAAACATCTTTCAGACTCTAATAGTCAATAAAACAGAAATTATATAAATTATTTATTCTTTCTGTGCGGCCCGGTAACAAATGCCTGACAGACTGGTACCAGTCCACGGCCTGGTGGTTGATTCACCACATTTGTTGGAGAAAAATACATTTTAGTGTAAACACGATGAACACAATTGACTTCTATTACCAGAAACCACAGTTAAACTGAACTACAATGCAACCACAATGTGACTTTGACAAAAATTACCACAGACATGATGTTTGCTGTAATTACACAACTCACTGAGTTTTAAAATGTCACACGTTTTCCGAATAGAGAAGATTGAAAGCGATGCTGCCTGAAACAGAAATAAAAACCCATCTAAAATGCGTCGTATTTGTTTGCCACAGATAAGACAAAAAGCTGCCGAGGACATAAAGAACAACAGGTCGGAAAGGCGCTTGTTTGACAAATGACACCTTTCAGCGAGGAAAAGCCGCTCTCCAAACACCAAACCGATCGGAAGAACAACTCAATTAACCTGTTGATGTGCATAGCAGAAGACAGCGTTCACGGAGCGCCGCCGCTTTCATGCAGTGTCACATCCTATGATTGAACACACCAATCTCTTCCTTCAAGGCTACACGCAGAGTTAATCATGTCGCTCTTGTCATAATCTGCTGTAAAATTGCTCTCAAGGCATTTTGTGATGTTGCCAAAGGAACCTAACTGTAATTGTTATTCAGCAGCTGATGCTGGAGAGGCGTGAACGTGGCTGTAAACAAAGACCGGAGCTGGAGACAGGAAGCACTCGCTGCACTGCCACTCTCACAGTTTGGCAAGAAGTTGGAAATCTGTTGTGTTTTGGACTCGTGGAAAGGAAGTAGAGCATACATGGGGCGTCTCTTGTGGACAGCATGACCTCACATGAACTCACTGATGTGTATTAAGACATAACCTTGGCCTAATAATGTATATCTTTTCACTGCACTACTAGTCCCACCATAGTGTCCTTAATCCAGCTTAAAGTTTGCTGAGCATGAATTCCATTTGACAATGCTATGCTATCAGGCACAAAGAGATTCATCTGCTGATGGCCACAGAGCAGCTCAGCATAGGATTACACATCGTGGTTAAACACACCTCCACCTCAAAGGCACACATTTCATTATGCCCACACATGCAGCTGTCCAAAACACCACAGGTCATACCTCAGAGGCCGTTTCTCTCCATAGGCGGTGAAGTTTGATTCACATATGAGGAACAGGTCCACAGCCTGGGCGAGCTCATGAAAACGCACATGCAGGAGGTCAAACTCGTGGTTAACGTTGATGGCGTTGATCACCCTCCGGGGGGTCTCTCTGGGTGTCAGTCGCTCCTTGGTTGGCAGATTGGAGTGGTACACCATGGTGGGAACCCCACAGTAAGGTCCATGCCATCCCGGCCGACAGACACATTTGACCAGCCGCTTCCCGCTGCCCCTGACCCTCGTCTTTGCCTTGGGAGCTGTGGAGGGCTGCTGCTGCAGCTGCAGAGGTTTCCGTTGCCCTACTCGACCAGCGTCTCCAGCTCCGTTAGCTACGCCCCCCCCTGACTTTCCAGAGTACTCCTTTTGGATGGCCACCTCCGTCCCCTGCCTGAAGCAAAGGGCTCCAGCTTTAGTGCGGACAAAGTAAGGCGTTTTGTCATCCTGAAGCTGGTGAGTGCGAGTGTGGAGGTCTCCCATGGATTCCAAGGGGTCCAGCTGTGGATCCCTGAGGAACACCACCCGGTGCTCTTTCCCCACTAATGGTTCTACTGGGACTTCAGGCCCGGCGGGCTGGACTGGATGGTTGGGGTTCCGCAGATTCAAGGGGTCTTCAGCTCTTTTCTGGGAAAGAGGAAGACAGAAACAGGAAATGGTTCAACTTACTCTGCAGATAAATATCTGTACAGAGCAGGGCCAGGTGACACCAACAAACACTGACAAAAGCTCAACATCCACAGAGGAACTGCAGAAACCTTTGAAATGGAAGTTACAATTTAAAAAAGGTCGAATATAACAACTTGATAAACTAAACTTGAGATGCTTTTTACACTTCATATTAGCTCCTACTTCCTACAATGGCTCATATAAAACACAGGTGTATATGAGGTGTTTTGTCTTGTAACAGTTGGAAGTGGTAGATGTCAGGATGATCCCAGCAGTTACATCCCAGTAAACTCAGAGAATACAAATCAGCAAACACCCAAAGGGAAAATTATTTAAAGCTAGTTAAAGTACAATAGAAATATCACAGTAATATATCATACTATATATAATATATAGTATAAGAAGCAGTGTGACCGAGCTCATATGTTCATTACATCAGGATCTGAACCAGTCTTTTCATTGGTTTTCCAAACTTCTTTCTATATGAACATGTTATCTTCAGGTGGATAATAATGGACCTTTATTAGCGCCTCTGTAAAAGCATAGCGGCTTCGTTATCTGCATCACTGAACGGGTTCATCAGGAAGCGACTCTTGACTCAAACAAGATCAAAAGTGAGTGAATGTAAAAGTAAGACATACAGTGTTCACACACAATCTTCAATAACAGTGCAGTTAATGCTCTCACAGTAATAATACTGTAATCATCATCACTGCATTGGTTTGCAAGTAATTACTTGTTGAGCAAGGCTGCTGTTGTTGCTTCACTTTGCAGTAAATCAGTGTGTGACCACGTGCCCCCTGACGAGTGATTACACTGCAGCTCTCTGTTGTTTCTAGGGCTCCGTGGAAATAAATGTGGGAAATTGCTGAATGCTAAAGATTATTTGCACAGTGATAAAATACAATGTGTGGCTGGGAAGATGAAAGAAGAGATGCGATCAATACTGTGCGAGGCCATATTACATTAGAATTAGCTCAGAGGGGTTATGAAAATTTCAGCACAAAGAACACCGTTTATTATTTTTTACTGTTTCCCTGTCTCAGTACAAACCAAGCAAACTGAAGCTGATGATCTATCCAACTCTATTAAAGGAGGTGGTTCAGTGGATTCTTCTAACAGGAGGTAAATTATCCACGATCTGAACAGTGATGGTGCACAACCAGCAGGAGACACGATCTAATAAACAGACGGACGCTACAGTCCTCGTATATTCATGAACATCAAGTTCATGGCTTCTCATAAACCTCTGAGTGTGTTTTTATGCTGATGCCCCAGGATGTTTCTGCAGATTTCACATGGATCAGTGTGATCGCAGCATCGCAGCATGGAGATAGAAACAGCCTCTCCCCCTGCACCAGCTCTTATTATATTAATAATCTTTTTCTTTAATATATTCAATATTAGTTTTTTATTATCTTGCCCTTTAATGGATACTTCCTAAAGTGTGTTTTGTGTGTACTACATGTTTAAACAGATGAAAGCCTCCCCTCTGATGCTAGGCACTGTTGCTCTGTCTCTGCCTCACAGTTTACATTTAACACATTTTTTAAGATAATTACTGAAGCATGACAGACAATGAGCATTTGTTTGATCTGCTTCAGAACAGTTTGCATCATGATGATTGCACAGCAGTGATAGAAGGGAAATGGATGCAGAGCCAAACTTCCTGTTCAACTTGTTTAGCAGGTGTTTCATGATCTGTCTGTAGTTGGTAAATGTTGCTGGAGAGTACATAAAGACGCTGCTGTCGACTCCAGGATTATATTCTGTTCTATTCTATTCTATTCTGTTCTGTTCTATCCTGTTCTAGTCTATTCTATTCTCTCCTGTTCTATTCTATTCTATTCTGTTCAGTTCTATCCTGTTGTATTCTATTCTATTCTATTCTATTCTATTCTATTCTATCCTGTTCTAGCCTATTCTATTCTCTCCTGTTCTGTTCTGTTCAGTTCTATTCTATTCTATTCTATTCTATTCTATCTAATGCACTGCAGTACAATCTCATAGTGGGAAAAACACACCACCACTTTCTTGTGGACAGTTTTTAACAGTGTTGCTGATGTGGGAGACAGACGTCCAGTCCAGCAGCACAACACAGACCCTGTTTACACTGGGTTTTAACATGAGTCTTTGTGATCAGATGAAAAGACAAGATTGAGATCCGAGCCCTCAGACCACATGTGGACCCCGATAAGGACGTAACAGAAAATACATCATCAGTGCAGAATGAGTGGTTTACTAAATCTGTGACAAGTGAGCGTGTCCTTCTGGTGGATATGATGTTGCCATAGTAACATTTGAAAACAAGTGGTCAGCAGGAGGGTTTGGAGACACATGTTAAACACAGGTGTGAACAAAGATTTGTCTCAGCTGTCCATTTGTGAGGACAGGTTTTAAAACCAATGTGGACAGGGTCATGTTGAATGGACGCTGATCTCACCTCACTCGGTGTGTCTCCCAGCTGGTTCTCCTCTGGTTTCTCCCAGGGGTGAGGAGGCGCTGGCTCCTCCCTCAGCCTCATCTCCAGCTCTGCATGGCTAACCATCCCAGGGCCTCCATCCGCCACCGCCCCGATCCCCACGTCCAACCCTCCCC
>OOFC01034671.1:26838-38398 GCA_900323345.1 Pseudochromis fuscus | reverse complement strand
TAATGAGGCTTCTGATAGATGTTGACAATGATACCCTCTCCTCTTTGTGGCTTTTTCTCTCATAACCAATGTCATTCGTTTGTCTTAATCATTACACACACACACACACACACACACACACACACACACACACACACACTTTTAAGCTCATCTCTTTCAGCTCCTGCTTCTTTCTGATGCATCGTCTTCCCTCTCTTGTCATTATTCTCTCCATCCCTCCTTACACTGCTCCTTTCTTCATCTCATTTCTTCCTCCACTGTGATTCTGGTTGCTTCTGGCAATCTCCACGCCAAACCACCACATCCTCTGTGCCAAGCATTGCTTTGGTTGTGTTGGCAGTGCCGCCCGACAAAGGCTTGTTTTTACAGTTTTATTTCATATCACAGTCATGTTTGATCTACTGTCTGACATTCTTTAAAGTGTAGGAGGCAGTGCCTGGGTATAGGCTGATAGCTATGCACACAATGTGGTCTGTATCTGCAGCAAAGTTCAGTTTTATTTATATCACAGCACGGCTACAGTAGCTCTTCAAATAGTGGCAAAGGCCTTTATTTATCTCACCTGCAGAAGGCATCGAGCTGCTACTTACAGGCAGCTCACATTAGAGCCAGGCCTTTATTTCTCACTTCCTCTCTCCAAGACGTTTAATTACCATTATCCTTATTTTCATGCTTCAAAGACAATCAGGGACAGACTGCATTACATTGCAAATACAAACTCAGACCTTCCTTTCATTTCAAAATAAAAGCCCACTGCTAAAGTTTAAAGAGCAGAAACCCTTCATTTTTGTTTTGCTGCTTTTATTGTGAAATAAAAGCTTACTCTGTACAATTCATTTTCGTTATCCCAACCTGTATTTGGGGCATCCATTATTTTAATTAAATACCAGTTTATATTTGAGGAAATACGGTATCCTAGCCAAAACCTACAGAATATCACTATGCTAGGACACACTGTTCATTTATTACTGAGGGATACTGCTGCTGATGTAAACTTCAGCAACTACTTTTTCAGGATAACTGTACATTGATGGATTGGCTACTGAGACCCTAACAGTGAAAGTTATGAATCACTATTATGGAGGCACCCTTCAATCCTGATATTGGAGGATTTCCTTTGGTAAATGATGAATTTGGAAAGAGAAATTAGTTGCATATATTACCTACAGGCAATTTTTTTCTGCTCTATTGAGTGCTTTGAAACAGAGAAAGTGAGATATCTGACTGTTAGAGGACTTTCCTCATTCACTAGCAGGCAGCTGTGGCTTCAACTGGCTGTTGTCTCCTACTGTTTTTCCTCCTCAGTCTTTTCAGTAGGTTGCTAATTGACCAAAGGTTTTTTTCATTCGAAGCCTGTTGAGGGAGGGGTCTTGATTTCCTGCAGTAATAACCTTTACTGGTTGGTTGGACTTCTGCAACTTCCTTCATCTCTTACTGTGGTAATTTTCAAGTGCTTAAAGGTTTCAATTTTTAATTTGCGTGACTGCAATTATAAGAGCTCATGGAGACACGGTGGTTGAAATAACATTTAAAGAAAAAAAAGTGTGTTGTGAGCATGCAGCTGCTTCTAGTTTTTAAACTGTTGCTTTTAGACTGTTCAGATTTTAACATTTGAACGGTTGGTACAATTTTGTGTTCGTGAGCCAATTTTGGTGATTTTATTACATTTGCCAGGGCATGTAACTAATTTTTTTTTTTTCTGTTTCTTATTTTTGCTCAGCACTGTCGGAGTAATCAAAATTCATTTTCTGTACCCTCTGGCACTTTCCTCCTCTCTCTAATCCCACACCTCTCTCCTACCTCTCTTCATTCTGCTGTACTGGTTCACATACGACCTCTCCCTGTTTGTCACTCCTCCTTCCTGTCAATCACCTTTTTCTAGCCTTGACAGCTTTCTCTCTATCAACTAAAACTGATTCTCTCTTTTCTGTATTCTGTCAGCAATTGCCCCCCGAATCTTTTCACGGCCCTCTCCTCACCTTTTACTTTACAGTCTTGTCGCAATTGTCAACTGAAAGTCAAATGTCTGAACAGGAGTGGGGCAATGTTCAAGTACCAATACATAAAACATACACAAAGAAATGTGCAATAAAAGCAAAAAAAAGGAGGGAAATGAATGACACAGACAAAAGTGACACAGACAGCAACAAAAAATCTGTATACCGTATTTTCCGGACTATTGAGCACACCTGTCTATACACCGCTATTGAATTTATTCGAACAGTTTCATGTGGTCCACTCTGACCGGGTCTGATGTGACAAGGCTAAATGTATCAGCGGCACAGAGCTTGCTAGCTTGTAAAAAACCAACGAGCTTCGTGTCGCCGATACATGAGCCACACCAGGGTTCAAAGCGGCTTACAGTCCAGGAAATACGGTAATGTTTGTGCGCAGATGTCTTGTCATGAGAATTTTAACATCACTTCATTTGTGCTGCATTTATGTATATGTCCACGAGTACGTCTGCAGACTGACAACCTCAACCACACACTGGCACATTGTTGTAAAACATATGTGAACCTTAAATTCATTTGTACGACAGACTCCGCACATTGACACCTTTATTTACCTGAATGTAAATGAGGTGCAGGTTTGTGTCTGTGTGGCTGCAGCCAGTGGCAGTGACAACAACAGATCATCTACCTTCGTGCTGTGTATCAACTGTAATCGTAATAAGATACGAGGGTTTGCATGCAGCACAACGTGAACACAGAAAGTTAAACACTGAAGTGCAACATCAGATCTAAAATATCATCTTTTTGAATCTTTTAATCTATTATTAATTGTGTCCTCTTGTGCTTGTTGATTAATTTGTGCTTTTTAAATTAATCAGTTCAACAACAACTTTACAGATTCCAAACAACCACTATGAAAATTACTCATTTGACTGATATTGGTTTGTTTGGGTTTGGAGCTGGAGGTTAGAAAAAGATGTCCCAGTATATTTTTCTGTCATCATTAATCTCATCATGAATAAAAACAGACTAAACAGAATTAAGCTGTTAACTGTTATTGAATTTTGTCTGATTGTGTCTGTTGTTGTGCATTTTGAGAAGACTAATAATTAAACAGTTGCGTAGCGTGATGTAAATCTCACTTCTTTGTCTGTGGGTGGGATTGGAAAAACAGACATCAGGAGATAGTCATGATTATTATTAATCATAATTAGGTATGATTACCCTCTCTGATATCACCCTATTACCTTCCTTTGTGTGTTTATCATCATTTATCTCCATTTCATATTAGATACATCACTATTACAACCACAACTGCTAATGAACTGAACAGATTAAGCAATACATATCATATGCTTAAAAACAGATGTAGTGCTACTGTGAAAACAAAGACTAATCTGACATTGAGATCATGAGATGAAACTGTGTTCAGAAGAAAAACTGTTTTTACTCTAAAGTTTGTCTCAACTTGAATCAGCTCTGTTTCCTTGACCAAACACTTGACATGTAGTTTCTGCCAGATACTATCCAGGCAGACAAAATTACTAATTTAAAAGCTGCCAGCTTTTTGCTCACAAGCTGCCTGCTTTAATTTTTTGGCCGTCCTCACCGTATCTCTCTTGAACTCCTGATTGTTTTGTAATCAGCTGCTAAATGCCTGAGGCTGATGAGGAGGAAGAATTTTATTATTTACCCCCCAAGGCTAGTTTAACTTTCCACATTTACATAAGTATTGAATAACACAGAATTGTAAAAATTCATTGGCTTTGTGATTTCTCTCTTTTCTTTTCTTTTGTGTATCACTCTGGATTAATTCACGAGGATGTAGCATGTCCTTCATCAGATGTTATACGTCTGAAAGAATAGTCTACAAAAAGGGATAAATCAGTTTTACATTTCCAGATTGACACGGACATGAGGACAATTATTGAATGAGTATCGGTGAATTCACAGTAGACATGGGGACAAACACTCCATCATCTGGGAAGCAATGGCTATAAATAAGTTTTCCTCTGTGTAGCTAATTTGTTAGGGTTCAGGTTTCAGGTGGAAGATGACGCCTATGAATCTTAAGGTTGTGGGTTCGATCCCCAGCTCCTCCTTTTAAAGTGCCCTCAGGCAAGACACTGAACCCTAAGTTGCTCCCAATGGTGGCTAGAGCATTGCATGGCAGCTTGTTAGACATAGGTGTGTGAGTGGATGGGTGAATGAGGTGCCATGTAAAGCGCTTTGGGACCTAGCTAAGGTCAAGAAAGCGCTATATAAATGTTCTCCATTGACCATTTATCTCTACCCTTGTTGGCAAAATTGATGAAAAAACTTCAGAAGAGACTTTTTTTTTTTTTCAGACATGTACCATTACCCATGAAACAAATGATTTTGTGATTTTGGGCAAGGTCAAAGTTATCATCTGATGTTGAGAAACTGAGGGATGGGATCCATGAGATTCTCAGAGCATAGCCCAACAAACAGTTCACATTTCAGGGGATAGGATGTCAAAAACACCCTGGGATCCTTGAAAAGCCCTCTCCTCTAATCAAAGACACATCCTAAATTAGTATTGTGGATGGATTATACCTCAGCACAGGTTTGCACTCTCTGCTTTCTACTTTCCTCCTGCGTTCATAAAGCTGTGCTGCTACATTTCAGTAACCAGAGATCAAGGTAATTTCAAGCTGCATCACAGAACTCGACAGAAGCTGACCTTTCAGTGCAATGCAGATATGCAGTCTAACACTGTCAGCAACAGATTTTCAGTTTAAAGAAACTGTCCAAAATTGAGGTTTTACTGTGAGCCCATTTAAACTTTTTTTTCTTTGATCTGCTGGTTTGGTAATCTGAGTGTCAAAGCCAAGAAAATTGTCTGTACAGCTGTTAAAGAGAGCGGTAAAATAACCTGGACCTAGCAGAACGACATCGACCTATTCAAAAGGGAAGGAGATGAAGAAGGCTGAATCTGTGTGACTGTGCTTTCCATCCTTTTTAAGAGTTTCACACGTGACCTGCAGGAAATGGTTTAAGGTCACGGAAACCTGCAGTAAACAGAGATTCAAGCATTCGTGTCACAGCTCTTCTTTTCCACACTCTGAAATGTTCACGTTGGAGATTTATTATATTTCAGACACAGCCGTTCACCTGCTGTGCTTTGTCCAGTGCACTACAGTTACTTCTGATGCAGATGTATCAACAATCTAAGTGTAGAGATGCCTTGTCTACCTGATGGAGAACTGACTCTGAGGATGATCTATCAAGCTAGGAGAATATTTTGAGTGTCAGTCTTGCCTGTCGATCAATGTGACTGTGTGAGCATCTCCTTGTCCATCTGCGTCTCGGCGTTTTTCTATTCGAGTCTTTACCTGCTTGTCTGCTTGTTTGCTTCAATCTACTTCAATCTGTCAGCCTGTCAGCTCATCTGGCACTTTAAAGACTTTTCTGCCTGTATGTTGATCTGTCTGTCTGCATGCCTGTCTGACTACCTGCCTGTCAACTTCAGTGTGTTCTCGAAGTGGTGTATGCTGGCAGGACTGTCACTCGCTTTACTTTTTTTTTCTCCCCCCCACCTCAAACTTTTATTGGAGTATTTCCCTTGTCCTCTCCCTCCTTGGGCTTCCTTTCCCTCCTCTCTTTTAACTTTGTGAAGCTCACACTCTACCATCCCTCATCTACTTTTCCCTCCCACTATCCTCTCCCAACATCTTCCTCACCGTCTCCCGACTGCAAGCGATCTTATAAATAACAACACCATGGTTGTTTGCCAATTGTTGTCACAGTCGTAACATTGCCAGGAGCACTCGCCTGTTTGTGTGCATCAACAAAACAAGGTAACCTTCAACTGAATCGGTTAGATATAAGCCAGCTTTATAGAGCCACAGATTGGATGTTTTGACAAACATTGAGGGAGGAGGTGTTTGTGGGAGTAATATCATTTTAAATCAACATTTGCTAATGAAACTATGAAAGCGTTTCTGTTGCAAATAAAACAATTACGCTAACTAAGCTTAAACATGAAATGCCTCCTGATTCTCTTTGACTTTAAATGTAACATCATACGTCAGCTTCATCCATGATGAGTCGATGTGATCGCAGCACTTTAAACTTGTCTTAAGTGTTGATTCTGAAGGGTTTAGCTCCAGTAAGTGGTTAACAGGCCCATTCAGCTCCCAGGGTGCTGTGATTGTTCAAGTACTTATCCTTGCCCTGATTGTTTTTGGAGTTATGAGCTTTTGTAATTGTGTGCTCACTTGTAAGTGGGTCTGTGTGTATAGGTGGACAACCTGAGAAGCTGGAAACAACTTTAGGAATTTGTCTCAGAACAACTGTGAAGTATAATGGTACTGCTTGGAGATCAGTTTTCTTCTTTTATGAATATTATAGAATATCATTCATCTATCGTTGTGATTTCCTATAAACAATGAAGAATCTATTTACTGTTTTCTTGTGTTCCATCAAAATAGCAACTCACATCCTGAGACTAATCTTTTAAACAAAGAAATTAAATAACATTAGAGCAAGCTGGGTTTAAATCATTAATGTGTACTTAAAAAAAAAAACTGTTTTGGATATGTGCAGTATTATGCATCTATTCAAAAACACAAAAGGATGACTATACTTTTTGAAATTTATTGAACAAGGAAAGTCAGGTGGTGAATACAGTATTAGGCTAGAGGGTGGAGGGTGTGTTGTCCATCCAGACCTGGACAAACAGCAGACACATCTCTTTGAAGCTCCACCCTCAGAAGGTGCTGGATCTCCTCATCCCTCTCTGCTGCTTGGTGGAGTCAGAACTTTCCTTTGGCCAGCAGCATTGTTTTCCTCCTCCAGCTGCTGTGCTTTCATCTCCAAACTGTGAGATTTTGAAAAGCTCCTCTCTGGCTTTCCGCACTTCATCAGAAAGCTCTTTTTTAAAGCTCTCCTTTTGTTGGAGCTCCTTCAGATAGCTCTCCTCCCTCTCGGCCAGCATCTTCTGAGTTTCTTTGAGTTTTTCCTCGAGAGCTCTGCATGCCAGGTTGCTCTGTTTTAGAGCTGCCTCTACTGTGGTCAGCTGAGCCAAAGTGTCAACATGAGCCTTTGTGCGTTTTTGTCTTTTCATGTTGGCGCGGATCAGCAGCTTTTCTGTATTAAGGAGGAGCTCTTCAAGCTCTTTGGCTCTCTCCCGCCAAGAGTTTCTAAATCTCCAAGGCCTGCTGGACCGTATCGATTGATCAGCAGTGCCTGTCACCCTGTCAGCTTCCTGCTTTTGGGAGTGGAGGCTCTGTTGAAGAGAGCTGCGGCGCTTAGCTCTATGTTCTTCCACAGCCGATCCAGGGAGGTGAAGAGAGCTGATCTTCTCCTCTCTGATTTCCTGTTTTGTAGTACAGAGGTCGGCCTTCAGCTGTCTGTTGTGGTCTTCTCTGACTGACAGCTTTTTCTGCATACTTGTATTTTCATCAAGACGCTGTGATCTGCCCCAAGCAGCTCTCTCCATCAGGACCGTGGGTGCTTCTTGAATTTCCTCAAATTTTGCTTTCAGCCATTTGTTATTACCCTGTGCAAAATTGTTACAAAGAATACATTTTCCACACCCCACAGACAAAGCAGTGTGTTATCTCATTATTAACTTTAGCAAATCAGTTGCATATTGATGTGTTCGGCAACAATGTCAACACATTTCAAAAGAAAAGCAGTCTCGTGGTGAAGTGCGGTGCTGGTTCTCACCCTGCCGGCTCTGCTCTTTCTCTGTGGCATGTTGACGGCTGATGGATATGATCCAACACGTGTGATAGTTGTGAAATACTTTGACGAAAAAAAGTGACTCCACAGACTTCTCAGGTTAACCAGTGAATCTCTGTGCGAGGATGAGGTGTCGGTTGGTTCAGGTGTGCTATTGTTTTGGTTGTCATGGAAACATTCTTTTGTAGAACATCTCAAGCAGTTATGAGTTAAATATCAACACATTAGTCTTTAGAAAAGTCTGTGTGTCAGTGTGAATTTGTTATTTATTTAAAAACTATAACTAACTACTCTTTACTCTACTTGTAAAGAGTATGTAAAGAGGTCAACTGGGGTAAAAGTGTTCACTTTTCAAAGCAGATGTGTCTGCTGTATGCTGTCTAACATGTAGATCCAACCTAGCAATCTGATTGATCAATTAGACGTTTAGAATGAAGACAGTACAGGCAGCCGTGTTCAATTAAAAAATACCTCATCAATGAAAATATTACTCCAAATATCTTACTGCCCCACACACCTGCAGCTGAAATGAACCATCTGCTGGTGAGTTTATTAAAAGACAGATTTTTGTTCAGGCACTGACACTGGAAAGCTGTTGCCTATATTTAAATAGAATTACTATTAATTCAAGTTTGTTGCAGATAAAGATCAGCTGAGTCGTTGTCACAGCACCTGTTAGCTCAGCCTCAGTGATGCTGAAAAACAAGCAGCTTGCTCCTGGCTGCATCGTTGTCGAGACAGTAATGACGGTCAAGCACATCCTCACGTGTACTAATGCTGAGGTAAATAACTTTAAAATCGCATGATACATTTAGGTGTCGGGCAAAATATTTTAAAAAAAAAACTCAACTAGAAAGTACCAGAGAGAACCAGCCCCACTAATCTGGGTAATTGTTTTTGATCTGCTGTGACCACGAATTACAACTGATTTCCACCAAATTCTCTCAGATTGTAGACATTATCATCCTGCGTGTGTGTGTGTGTGTGTGTGTGTGTGTGTAGGATCCTGAAAGACAAACATCCAACACAGACTATTCATGAGGTAACATATATTTATCTGGACAGGTTTACAAGCCTGTACTACCCAAACTATGTAATGATCAAAGAGGGAACAAATTCAGGTAATTGAGGTGCAACAGGTGGTGAAATATAAATGACTAGAAATGAGGAGATATTTGTAACAGTGGACTATGGAGTACCTCAAAGCTCTATATGTAAACTATACTCAAATATGACTCTGAATCTGAATTATTTTAAATCATAATCCTTCAAATGCCTCATCTTGAGTGTGGAAGAATCTGAACAACCATGGATAGAAAGATATATGGGGGTTGAAATGGGCAAAGAGGGAAACGAATAAATATTTCAACCCAAGTGCAAAGGAGAATACTTGTATTGAACATTACATTAAAAAAATAAACCACAAGGCAACTTGTAGAAGCGTGTAAAATGAGGACCCCTGCTGTTCTCTCATCATTTTTCATAGCTCACATCTGTACCATTTCATCAGTTACATGCAAAGCATGTTCAATTTCACTGACCTGTTAGAAATGATCATATACAAATAAAGCTGGATTCGTCCTAGCATTAGAAAAGCCAAATCTTTCAATTTAGCTCATCGGCTCCACGAGGCAAAGCAATAAAAAAACACAGCTGTGTACATTTCACAGCTGTGTGCATTATGTGGAGACCACAGAAAAACAGACAAAATTATTCTGTCTGTTCCCAGCACAAGATTAAAGATTTAGTCTTTGCTGTGATGAAGCTGCGTCACTGGATCAATTTACTACAAAGTTAACACATGCATCTACTATGAAGTCCATATCTTCTTAACAAGCTGACTAAAAACTAAATTTCTTACTTCAGTTACCTTGATGGCAGACAAATGGGATTATTGCCTTTCAAAGGGAAAAATGACACCTCTGGGTTTGTAATTGTCCAGCTGTGTGATAGCGATAAACACTGACCTCCTGCCTGACTGCCTGTGATTCTTGAACAGAGTGTGTAACAGTAAATCTGCGCCGAGAAGCTGATAGATAACGGCCCGATTATCTAAATCTCTTGCCATGGCGTAGCGCGTTATCTTGATCTTCGTAATGACGTAAGACAAAGTAACATATTGCCATCTTTGATCACACAGTTTCTTGATTAAAAACAAAGCTTTGATGTTTCGAAGTGTTTTGGCTCTTAACTCTCGCACCACTTTCTAATTAGATTCATTAACAAAGTAACAGGCCATGAGGCATTTTGACAGAGTGGGGAGAACCTGTGCATGCATTCACAGACACACAACCACGTGCACACAAACGCACACACATGCACAACCATGTACAAGCGAAGAAAGTAGTGGGAGGGGTTTCAATAATCTTTGAAAAGGCAATGTTTTCTTTCTGTTCACTTAACCTCATGCTGATAATTGCCACTGGGTGCTGATAACTATTCATGTGAATGTGGTACTGGCTGCATACTAATTCTGCAGGTGCGAGGATGTCACTACAGTGCGAGAAAGAGAGCGAGGGGGTGAAATGCTCAGGCGACAAAGTTGTTACAACCATTTAACAAACTTCTCTTCAGCTTGTTAACTGCTTTACTTGAGCAATCCACAGAGCGAAAAAAGCATAAACAGGAAGTCGTGCCAAAGCTACACTTCGAATGCATGTGTGTGACTCCAGCTGCATCCCAAAATATCCTTCATTACACCCCAAACACGTTTTGTTTCATGTCATAAATCACAATCTAAATTCATACTGAGCATAAAATTCTCTGGGTATGTGATACAGATTCTTATATTATTAAAGAGGAAGATAAATATTTAATTAAACCCATGTCTTCTGTGTTTTTATTGGCCAGCAAAGTTAAACAACCTCATTTTACACAAGCAATCTACAGTATTGGAAACCATTGTTTTGTATAGTCCTTCAGGAGGACAGTTTGGTTTCACCTCAGTTCTCATTGAATTTGAAGAGAAGCATCGACTATAAAAAGGTTAAAAGTTTGAATTCCTGACACTGTCATTCAATGAAAACTCCAGGAAATTGCAGACCTTTCCATACAAACCCCTGGGGGTAAATATTTGGGCTACAATCTGACACTGCTCACCCTGCAGTGGACAAAACACACTTGGCGTTAAGCACTTTAACCTCAGCTGTTATATTTGAAATGCAGTTTGCTGGAGACTAAACCAACAAAAAGTTTGTACAATACACAACAAGAGTGAAGCATTTTACTGGGACATGATATTATTTAATTGTACATACATCCTCCAGCGGTTTTTTTTTTTAAGGTTAATCAATTTTCCTCTTTCGCTTACCTTGGACGGGATCATGCAGGAGCTACAAATATGCAAATACATGTAGATTTTGAAAATTGTTAAGATAGAAAACATATTAATTTGTTGGAATGAGGAGTGTAAATCTGTACATTTCCAAAAAGCCACTTTAAACAGAGCTGGTGTTTTAGTCTCACTCTTTTTTATTATATAAATGAGTATTACTAATTCAGACTTGCCCATAGCTAGAAGCCTGTCTGCTGAAACCATACAAAATCATTAAGCTGCATTAGTAAGCTCTTAAAACCACACTGGTACAATGGTTAGCTTTTATTCAATAAAGCCGGGATAATTAATTCAAAGCTGGTTCAGTGTACTGTGTGAATACAACATGGAATTAGTAGGAAAAAAAACCAACAAAAACCCACTGATACACACAGACACACATTAACATGCAAGGACAACACTGGTGCACACACACCCACAAAGACATGAAAAGCATACGTACAAAAGACAATACCCACAGAAAGGGACATTCACAGTGCGCAAACATAAAAATGTGTGAACTGTGTGATGATTAACAAAAAAAAAAAAAAAAAAAAAAAAAAAAAAAAACATCTGGTGTCCC
>OOFC01034671.1:0-26818 GCA_900323345.1 Pseudochromis fuscus | reverse complement strand
GTAAAAAAAAAAAAAAAAAAAAAAAAAAAAAATACAAACACTCTGATTCTCCTAAGTGCACGCACACACTCTTTTAGCTGGAAGCTATGTTATATATTCATAAATGCAGTATTATATGGCTGGCTGACATCTCTCTCTCTCTTGCCTCTAACCCTTTTCCTAAAAATAGAGAGGAGCTTTACTCTTCTCTGTGTGGAAGACAAACCTTGACATCTTGAAATTTGGTCTGCAATATGTGGAAAATATGTCTGTATCAACACTGAAGTCAGAGTGATGCTACATGCTGGTTGGTGTTCACGTGTAGAAATGAAGAGCGTCAACAGGTTCGGAGTGAGTGTGATGTCAGTGCAGATTTTCTTGTATAAAATCAGTGACTTTTGTTGAATTTAATATCAAATACTGATGAGTCACAGAGGCAGCGTCTTTGATGTATGGCAGATGGCATGTCACCTAAGTGCAAGTGAGATGTAGCTCAGTAAACGACGAAACGTTTTCTGCATGAAAGTGCCGATCGCTTTGACGGGATAAAGGTAAACGAGAGGTGAGAAGGAGGAAGTAAAACACCTTAAAAGGATATATATAAAAAAAAAAATGGCAAGAGGGAATAAAAGCATACAAAATTAATGCTATCCCTCTCGCTGACATTCACAGAAAGTCCACTGTGTTTTCAGCAGAAAACATTTGAAACGTTTGGAAAAAAATAAAAACAGGATGTTTAAAACCATCTTCCCCAACAATTTCTCTGATGTGTTTGATACTACGTCTGACAGACGACATAACAAAAGGCGCAAATGGAAGGAGACCAATTCCTTCAGTCCGACGTCACCGAGGTGGGGGGACAAACAGACGTACAGAGGGGATGATGAAAAACAGGACAGCACACAACGATTTTATATTCAATGAAAAATAGATCGAAAGAATGACAGATAAAGATGGAAAACCAGAGATAATAGCTGGAGATCTTGTCGGCCAATTTCACATCAGACACAACCAATCACAGAGAAGAAAACCTAAGGTGAACCCACGACCTCAGAAAACAAGACTTACAATAATAACATGACAGTGACTGTGGATTTGTCACATAGACTGTATACAGAAGAGGACGAAGCAAAAAAGGGCAGAACTCTTTATTAGTGATCTGGTGATCCAGCTAAAAACAAACATCATTAAGTAGATATTAAGCTTCAAAAAGAGGAATATTTAGGGGCGTGGTTAGTTTGATTGACAGGTCTGGTTTCCAATGAGTCCAGCTTTGAACTTGAGTCTAGACCCGCCCCATCACTCCTCCCTTCCTATCCAAATATGGTCACTTCTGGCTCCAACAACCAACATGGTGATGACCAAATGCCCAACTCCTGGCTCCACCATTAATGGGTGACATCACACTCACTTCGTCCATTCTATATACAGTTAATGGTTTGACAGAAGAGCTACCGTATTTTCCGGACTATTGAGCGCACCTGTCTATAAGCTGCTATTGAATTTATTCGAACAGTTTCATGTGGTCCACTCTGACCGGGTCTGATGTGACGAGGCTAAATGTATCGGCGGCACGGAGCTTGCTAGCTTGTAAAAAGCTAACGAGCTTCGTGTCGCCGATACATGAGCCACACCGGTGTTTAAGTTCAAAGTGTCGGAAAAAAGTAGAGGCTTATAGTCCAGAAAATACGGTAATTAATGACAGCTGAGTCAGTGGTGTGTGGCAATTTGCTTTATTTGCATGTGGATCTTCCACCCAAAAATTATTCTGAGGTATTTCTGAAGCCACAGGGGAAAGGGAAACACACCTTATACTTTTTTGGCTTAAAAAAAAAAACTCTCTATTGCTTTTAAATGCTTAAATGTTTTAAGACAATATAACAATAAAAGTTTTATGTAGGTTTACTACCGATCACTACATACTGTTATACACTACAATAACTTCACAATACAATACAATACAATAACTAACACTTTAATTATGGTTATAAAAGAGATAATAATGTCTCTGAAGAAGTAAGACATGGCTCTGGGTGAGTTAATTATGATGTGGTTGTTGGAGAACAGGTGAGTGCTGCTTTTATAGAATTTATGGGATTTCGAGCAGGCGGTGAAAAGCCGCCCCTGAAAGCTGACGCCGCTGTACATATTTGTTTTGGGAGGTGAATACTTGTTAAGTTTGCCAGAGTTCAATAAATTTTATTTTTATTCTTTTCGGGAATCTCTGTACACTAAAGCACATCATCGGAGAGGTAATCAAAACTTAATTATAAAAGCAAATATCAATCATGCTGTTCAGACTTAGCACCTTCTGTGCTATTATGTGGTGAGAGGATCCGAGCTGAGAGAACAGTTATCAGAAAAACTTATCTAATGCCCTGTAGTGTTATTCTGCGTGGCTGGGTCCCTATGTTTTTATGCTGAAATGTGGTAGACCCATATTGAGTGCTCTTTGCTTTTAATCCATCCACCAAGTTATTAAATATTAATTCAAGTCTGTACATTATAAACCTCCTTCCCAATAATTTAATTACGCATATATTAATGCCATTTATTAGTTTGCCAGATGAAAAACAAATCTTCTGTCTTAGTCTGGGGGAACAACTGGGTACCATCCAAAATTTCAGATGCCTGTTTCTTTCAGTTAAGTGTGATGAATGTCTCCCTCTATCCACAGAATTTCTACTCTTACGGCAAATAAATGGCTGCTTTCCTGACTTCAGACAGCAACTGTGTGTGTGTGGGTGTGTGTGTGTGTGTGTGTGTGTGTGTGTACCTGTATTCTTCCTGAGTGAACACGGGAATAATAGAGGGCTGAAGGACTGTGATCTCTACTAGAGTTGTATTTTCCTTCACCGGCTCACCATCATCATAGGCCACCACCACCAGCTGTAAAACACACCCACAGGTAAAGACAGTCACAACATCAGAGAGAAGTATTTATTTTATCAGTGTTTGCATGCTATACACACACTACACCCACACACACACACACACAATGAAACTACTTTGGTGTATCTGTGTATAAATTTCACGGGATGAATTTCTGGGGCCACAGTTTGGAAAAAATTAAAACAAAAAGCTGAACATTTATTTTTTTCCATTTACTCCCTCACACTCCAGAGTTGTGGGAGTGCAGGTTTGCAGACATCAATAATCGTCTGTGTGTCCCAAACTGAGAAAATTTCACACCCAACCAAACACTGCACACAAAGGACTATGAGATGATAACAGGTCCCATAACATCTCCGATAAATAGATATGTTTGCCTACAATGTGGCTGTCTAGTACTGCTGCCATCTACGCCTTTAAACAACCATTTAAACTGGTGCTGCTATTGCGTAACAGGCTTATAATGAACTAAAATAAATGTGAATCTAAAAGCATACTATTTGCATGGGAGTTGGGAAAACAAGATTAGGGTGTATCCCACTGGTGTGCTTAATTTTTCCTGCTTAGGCTTTTCTTTTTCATTCAATTGGGGGGTAACCACTGTTAACTAGACCCAAAGGAATCCTAATGAGGGCAAACCTTAAATATCAAGATGGTGGAAAAGTGTTTCCTCTCTCTTGTTTAGTCAGGAAATTGCTACAGATACTTCTTTGCCCTTCTTTATATTCATACAGTAATGCACACTTAAACCAGGAAACTGCTAGATGCATAAATAACTCTTTAACAGATGGGAACTTATGAACTTGGAACATGTGGTAAATTAAGTGCCGTGCTCAATCTCATAACTTTTTATTTTTTTCAGCTGACTGAAATATTGATTGCTTTCACAACTGCTTATGCTGAAGTGCATCAGAAATGTTCTTTTGAAAATACCTGGTGGTGAGGAAGTTAGGTTTGCTGTACATCTGTGATATGGTCTTAGAGTGTGTGCAGCCTTGTAAAATTAATACCTCAGACGGTGTTTATCTCAGTCACAATCCAAAAATTGTACACGATGTTGGACCGGTTCATTTTGTTTGAGTTATTGGGTGCAAACGAGGTAAAATTAGTCCCCTGAGTGACATCTTCAGAGGACGCTGAATCCTTGTTGTGTTAATTAAAGCCCAATGAAAAGATGAAATTAGCATGGCTCAAAGCCCCATTGAGGGATGCAGCTGGGAAAAGGCAGTTTTCAAACTAATAAGCTGCTGCAGTATATTTTGTACAGTGGATAGGGATTCACGAGAGAGCTCGGTACAAAGGCACCTTTATGTGCACAAATACGACATGTCAACAAGTAAAATCTTAAAGTGATGATCAAATTAATTTTTAATGACTCGATTCATGTGATGTCGTCCCAAACCTCCACCAGAATCCAAAAGTAAATCAAAAGAGGGACCAATCAGATACATCTTCTCCACTAATGATGTCTCTATTGAACTACTGCCTCGGTGCCAATGTTTACAGTTTGAGGAAATCAATGTGATAGATTGGGAATTGCATTAACTAATGCTGCATACGGCATTTACAAGACTCACTACCACATGATTACACTGAATGCGTGGACTGAATTACAGTAAAAGAAATGAATATTCCTCCACTGGGGGAGTTGTCATCACTTCATTGTTAATAATGCACATATAAATTAAACATATTTTCCAAAACCGATGCAAATAATGTTTCTGATTGGTGCAACATTAATGCGACTGAGCTGCAGGTTTTAGCGGCTTAATGACAGTCAAAGAAATTCAAAACTCGAGAGGTGAAAAAAGGGAGAAAAAGTCTGAACCAAAATTTGTACCAGTTCATTCTCTGGTGACCAGCATCATCATTTGATTTCATAGTTGAAGCGCATGAATGTCTGCACAAAATGTATTTCTCATCCATGAAATAGCTCAGCTGATAGATGGACACTGTCATCTTTAGGACGATGACTGTAGCATGGCTAAACATGTCAAGATTATAGAGTCACAAGAGAGAGTTTTACCTTTGTTCCTCTACAACTGTTCAGATCTATCATGTGACCTTTTTTGGACTCCAGGTCGGGAGTCCAAAGGCATTTATACGACTACCTCTACCCCACCAGGGTTTGTATCCCTCCCCTACATCACTGCTGCATACCATTACTCTTGTCCTGTTTCTCCCATAATCTGTCTTTGTCCTCCCTTTATGAGTCTCTACAGGTCTCTGGAGCTCTGTGGTTCTTGGGTCTGGCTGACCTGTCCATCTACTGTCCTGAAGCGATGTCCGGCTTCTATTGTCTCTCTCTCCCTCTCCCTGTCCTTTTGTCTCTGCCTGTCCCCCCCTGTTGCTGTAGCAGTCCAACCAGAGCATGATCTGCTGGAGGTTTCTTGGCTTCTCTCTGTCACTTTCACTTCGATGGCATCACAAGGCCTTGACCTTGTGATGTAAAGTGTTTGGTTGTAAACAAATACAATCAGATTACATTGAATTGAATTATGTTTGTGTAAAGCCCTTTGGCCGACTGTTTCTTAAAGTGCTCTATAAATAAGGTTGAGTTTCAGTAGCATTCGTTAGCGAAGTTAAGATCCATGTACATACTTACACTGAACTTCAGGTTAGGCTCTTCGTTGAGGTTTACTCTGGTAACCACATGTCCCGTATGCTCCTCTACATCAAATATACTGGCAGAGTATGGATGCGCCTCCTGGTCCACCTTGTAGCGCACCAGACCTGCCGGGGTACCCTATGAAGACAGCAGAACAGTCTGTGCTTCAGCATTAAGGTCACGGATTTAGATGGATGTTGCACTATAGGAAGAAATGTCTCTTGTATGGTTTCTGGAAATCTGCCAGTCTTATGGATTTTTTCAGCCCAGCAGCCTCAAATTACAGCATAGTTGTGTAATGACTGTGTAATGACTTTTACTGTATTTAATATCAAAAGCAATTAGTTTGAATCCAAATGTCAGACAGTGTCTCTGCATCCAAAGTCAAAACACACACATCACCACTTAAACAAGGTCCAAGTTCGAATGACTTAACCTCATAAGTGTTGCTGTGAGCTGCCACCAGTTTGTGTGACTAATTGACTGAAAATGTCAGCAAATACATAAAATTACATGATTTTACACGATGGTTGGCAATATCTTTTCTGTGATTGGTCAACAGTAATAAGTGTGTGGTATAAAAAAAAATAAAACAAGAAACCCTTGTATCTCTGCTATATTATTGTGCAGAAATTGAAAATATGTGAATGCTATGTAAGTTGCTTTTAATCTCTTTTTCCAAATATGGAAAATGGATTACACACCCATCTAACCAACTGCACAATGACTCTTGTATACTGTTAACTAATGGTAAACAAATCTTACTAATACATCTTCTTTGATTAAGTTCTTTACGGGAGGAAAAAAAATTGAGTCCTTATTGTTCCAGAATTTGTTGCTGAATAATTCATCTCATCCACATTTGAGTTAGACAATGTATCTGAAAAGCCAGGCCATTTTGACACTATTAAAGATGTGAGATACATATTGGTAATATTTGTCTGTGCAATAAAAAAAATCTAATGTTTAGACAGTGTGTGCGACAGGAGAAATCCTGAATTGTATTTGTTCTGAGCTTAAAATTATGCATTTGCACTCTTTTTTCTTTATTTTCTTAAAGATGAAAGTATCTTACTACATCTTCTTTATCTTCATTAAGGCTCAGAATCTGCCAACCAGAATAAAAAGGTTACTTAAGCTGCTACTAGACCAGATCTCCAGAAAATAGGAAGATGACAGTCATTAACAGCAGCTTACAACACCAGACTCTTTTCCTGAAAGACCACTGACACACTCAGGGTTACAGTGTCAGTATAAAAAGCCTAGTTAAAAAAACCCCTCCTGCATTCATTCACAGGCTCAATGTGTAACATGAAAAGTCACATTTCACCCTCCCCATCACTTCCTTTGAAATTAGTTAGCTTTTACAGAAGTGCTGCAGTTGTGAGCAGTATTTTCAGCACTGTCTGTTCCAAGGTAAGAGTTTATTACATAACAGCTTGTAGTGAGTCAGCAAAACTTGACTGTGACAAATTCTTGAAAGTATTTGTACTTCAGAGGTAAATTTGGGGTCTGGAGGCTATAAATGACATTTACACCCCCACATATAGATATATCTGAGGCTCTTAAAATGCTGTTTAGTACCTTGTTTGAGCGCTGGAAGTACCTTTATAGCATATAGCCCGGACAGTATAACGTTGCTTTTTGACCCAAGAGAATCTACTTTGATGCCTAAACCTGAAGTCTGAATCAATTCAGCTGATGTTGGAAGACAGCGAGCACATTATTCAAAGGAACAAGAGGCTGTTAAAGAGGCTTATGGGGCAACATCGCTGGCGCAGAAGATCTTGATGGGGGAGTGAAACAAAAAAAAAAGAAGAAGCTCACGGCTTCTTGAGCAGTAATGCAAAATAAAGACACTTTTGTGATACTGGCCTTTTTCATAAATATTTATTTCGTGAGTAAAATTGCAAATTTGCCAGTTGGTTGTTTTCCGTTTCCAATAAAAACGAGAGCTATTATTCACACAGCTGCTGCATTTCCAATCTGCATCTAAACAAAAGGCTGTGTGACTCAGCAAATCCTCATAAGGCATTGTCACATACTGCACTTAGACCCCTATATGAGGGCGTCACCACCTTTTAAATCAGGGGTTAACTGCACCAGACTATCTAATGGCTCGCAGTGGAACACTCTGAAGTGAACTAACCGTCATTTTACAACCAGCACAATGCGCCAGCCTATATTACGAAAATGTTTTGCATTAAAAGCCGAGCTGAGGTGTCACTAAGTGCTGCGCTGGGGTACAAAAAAAAAATGGCTCCACTGGAGAAAGGAGTGCAAACACATTCAAAACACACACACACACACAACTGGAGACAAGCATCGTTATCTTGCATCGTTCCAAACACACAATTTGAGGAACAGGCTGTGAAAAACAGTTTGATTGAACAGCAGCAGCTGGAAATGCTCACCGCAGGGTCAGAGTCATTGGCCATCACTGTGGTTACAATGGTTCCCTTGACAGCATTAGGGGCAACCATGCCTCGGTACACTGACTGGCTGAATACCGGAGAAAAGTCATTCATGTCCTGGAGAGAGATTTAAAACACACACATACACACAGTACAGCATTAGCATTGTAAACATACAGTATCACCAAGCTGTTTCTTGTTTTCCATTAGGTGCCTGAAACTTTATGTGCAAACTGACTTTGGAGGTTGTGCCGCTCTCACTCTGATTGCTAAACTTCCCTGTGCAGAATCCAAGACTACTCAATGTAGTGGATCCTTCATTGGTTTGGGAGCAGCTGGCCTCCACATGGGAGAACATTACCCTACACAACGCAGTAACAACAAATAATCTAAGAAAAATAACTCTTTAGTGCAAATCCTAATGCTATTAAATATTTCACAGTTTAATTTCACTTCCCATAGCCTGGCTAAATGAGGGATTTTTAAATAAACATATAAAACTTCAAGTTTTCAAACTAGTAAATACACAGTTTGTGAAAAAGACAGAAATTGGCATTTCTCTATAAATAAGTCTTAGATGGCGAACCTTCCCAGTGAGATCAATGTACTGAGGCACGCTGAGTAAATGCACCAATGCAAAAACACTAGTATGGGCTGTGAATGTCAGATGCAAGAAGATCAGAAACAGTGGATCCTCTCCTGCAGCCGAACAGCATCAGATGGAGGGAAAAACCGAGCAGGAAAACAGTGAGTGTGGAGCTCCAGCAGACGAAAGTGAAACCTCTGTATTTATTTCCACTGAGGTGATTTGTTTCGTCTTGACTGTAAAGACTGGTCTAATGTCAGTGGGAAACACACAAGTTCAAACAAATTCAAACTAACTCATTAACTGCTGGTAGTCAGACTGTTTCCCTCACCCTTCAGGATACTCTTTATAGTTTTTTTTCCATGTGGTGACATAACTGCACGCTATGTGTCATGAGTAGGCAGAAACATGAGGTTAGACAGATGCACAGACGTTGCCTTTGCTTCTTCTTGGCTGGGAAACTCACAGGTGAGAACAGAGAGTCAAGTCATTTTTCCAAAGCTGGTAAAAGCCAAACATGTATTCCTCCTGTCTCAGTAGTCCGTCCTGTTTTGCCTGCTACGCCACAATGATTGTTTATTCTTCCTTAAACTGAAATGACACCTAACTAAGAGAGACATACTGACCTAACTTTTTCTTTCTATCCTTCTGCTGAGGCAGAAAAACATCATAACCACACACCCACACACTCACCATGATTCTGACAGTAACAGAGGCCAGTCCAGGAGGCATGGTTCCCTCCGTGTCCAAGGCCTCCACAGTGAACGTGTACGTCGGTTCCGAGTCAGTCAGAGTCTCATAATCCAGAACCTTGACAACTGACAGCTCCCCCGTCATGGGGTCGATGTGAAACAGCCGAGCGATCTCCCGGTCTAAGCCTTCAGTTCTGATTCGATATGTGAGGTTGGAGCTGAGGTCAGCGTCGACCGCCTGCCGAGAAAGAATCAGAAAATAGGACAGAAAGTAATATTAGTGATACACTTTTTTTGCATTTGCCAGCAGGACAAGAATCTACACGCGCTCAGCACAGGCTGCGGTGTTTACATTAGGTCTGTGTTAAACTGGTATGTCTGAAACGCCTGTGGTCGTAACCTTTAAAGTACAGCTGGTGGTCCATATTTTATTTTTCCTTTTGAAACTATTTTACTATGTAGCTTGAGGTAAAGGCAGCTTTTTTTTCAATTTCACATTCTGCTACAAGTCAAAGGGAAGGTGTCTGCAAGTGTCGTCAGCTTATAGTTTCGTTCTTTCTTTCTGGTGCTGATGGGAATAGCAAGCCTTTGTTACAGATAATCAGCTTTTAGTTAGAGTCAGTATGGCAGCAATAACAATACAAAACTGTAAATGTGATAGAAACAGCTGCAAAAAACTCAAAAATATTTTCTTATAATGTCATATTTTTAACCAATAACTTTTTGGGTCCAATTTCTTCTTGTCATGCCATGATGTTTAGTGCATAACACAGCAACAGATTTGATGAGTATAGCCCATCTGGGAACAATATGTTTAATTCCAGTGTTGATATTGCATGTATGTAATGACAATTCACTGTCAGCAAATTTCTGTTTAAAATATATACACGACAAAACAAGAATCTCTTATACAGACTGGCATTCATACTGAGTGGAACCTTTTTCACCTTAAAAATCATTTGTCAGAGTTCTCCAGTGAAAGAAAAGTTGTATAATGCTGCTGTCTGTTTCCTTAAAAATATATTTCTGTACTGCAGTGTTTATCAGTCAATAGAGGTATAACTCTATCAAGCTTTAAAAAAACAATCAATAGCTTGTCCCAGACAATTTGTTTGTCATGGTCTAGTGTTTTTAGTTGTGGGAGGAAAAATATTGTAGTTTATAAAATACTGCATTAGGCATTTTTCCAAAAAGCTTTTTCAGTTTATCACTTTGTAACGAACAAATAAAGTTTGTTGTTCATCTGGCCCTTCACATAGGACCAATCTGCCATGGGAGACCCTACCAGGGGCAGAATGCCCCTAACAGCATAGCTCCTAAGGTCATTGGGGCTCTCAAACTCCTCCACCATGGTAAGGGGGAGGTCCTACCTCAGGTGGAGGAGTTTAGGTGAGGGTAGGATGGAGTGGGAGATCGACAGGTGGATTGGGGTGACGTTGGCAACGATGCGGACCCTAAACCGGTCCATCGTGGTGAAGAGGGAGCTGAGTCAGAAGGTGAAACTCTCAATTTACCGATTGATTTACATTTCAACCCTCACCAATGGTGATGAGCTGTGGGTAATGACTGAAATAAGAAGATACAAGAGGCTGAAATGAGTTCCCTCAGCAGGGTGGCTGGGCAGATAGGATGAGGGGTTCAGTCATCCTGGTGGGACTTGGAGTAGAGCTGCTGCCCCTCCATATCGAGAGGACCCAGCTGAGGTGGTTCGGGCATCTGGTGAGGATGCCCCCGGACGCCTCCCTTGGGAGGGGTTTCGGGATTGTCCAACCTGAAGGAAACCTCAGGGCTGACCCAGGACAAGCTGAAGGGATTATATCTGTCGATTGGCCTGGGAAAGCCTCGGGATTCTCCTGGAAGTAGCTGGAGAAAGCGGTGTCATGGCCTCTGTGCTGAGGCTGCTGCCCCTGCGACCCGGCTCCGGATAAAGCTTAAGATGACAAGTATGAGTATGAAATAAAATAGCCAAAGTGACCTATCCATCTCTCCATACACTCACCTTCAACTGTAATATGACAGTGTCTTTTGGGCTGTTCTCCGGTAGATTGACATTGTAAGTTTGTTGGGTGAATATGGGGCTGTTGTCGTCTACATCCAGAACAGTGACAGAGAGTGTTAACCTGGATCGCCGAGGGTCCACCGCACCGTCCCACGCTTCAACGATTAGAAAGTAGTGACCTTTCACCTTCAGGACGACAGAGATGTACGATCAGACATCAACAGTACAACTGTTAAAAAAAATATTCCACTCACTGTCGTCTGCTTTGTATTCCATTCAACAAACTATGACATTCATGTGGAGCAAATCTGACTTCCTCTGACCTCTCTGTCCAACGGCACTGCAGTCCTGATAGCTCCAGTGGCATTGATGGAAAACAGCTTCTGGTGGTTGACGAGTCGATAGTGAACCTGACCGCTGGACCCCAGGTCTGGGTCTGTGGCCTAAACAAGGACACAAGGCAAAAAGAAAAAGAAACTCATTTGCACATAAGTAATTTATATATATAAAAAGAAAAAAACTGAAAATGTTTAAATCAGCCGTTTTGACCTTCCCTCTGCCTTTGAGGGAAGTCATTTTTTAGATTAAAAATGAACTTTCTCTCAAATCAAGCTAACTGTGTGATGTGTGAGTCAAAGATCTGTCAGTCTGTGAACGTATATTAAAGCAGGGAGAGACTAATTAGCAATAGTGTCACAGTTCCTGGGTTGTGGGGCTTTGGGGCAGGTGTGAAGTGATTTGTGTGTGCAAACCCCTGATCATAGGCTGTATTATAGAAAGGAGGAAGCTAACATGACATTACCCACTAATTTATGGGCTCACATTTTGAAGTTGCCATGTTGGTTTTTGGAGCCACATTTGGATATGAAGAGAGGAGGTAAGAGGCGGGTCTGACCTTTGAACCTGACGACACTGCCCAAAGTGACTTGAGTTCAGTTTGGTCTCCAATGAAACCAGACCTGTCAGTCACACTATGTACACCCATGGTTATGATTTTTCTTTTCATATGGACCATCAGATTACTAACAGGAAGAATTGACTTTAGCTATTCACAACAGAATGACTTGTGGGAAAAATGTATTGACTGAGTGTTGTATGATTGAAATGAAAAATTACAACTTTTGAAGGGAGCTAACATCTAGTGGCCATCAGGGGCATTACACTTTTTGCACTTCAGCATTGGCTCTTGAGACCCAGTTGCTTCATCCATTTGTATACACAGTCAGTGCCCTTGACGTAACAAAATAGCACCAGGTGGGAAATGTGGGGAAGTAAATGGCTTTCTTTGGAGAGTATTTATACTAAGCACGATCCTTTCCTCCATGAACTGCTTTGTATCTTACTAATGACTGAACTGAAACCACAGACCAAAACATGTATAGGAGAGGAAAAACCAGGAGACTGGAGTCATGACCGGGCAGCACCGGTCACTAGAAATTTCATGTGGAAGACCGTCTGGATATTTATGCTTCTCTGGGCGTCATTATATACAAGGCCCCCTGCTCTGGGAGACTAGACAGTGGCCAGCTAAGTGTGGGTAGTGTTTGTGTTTTTATATTCCCCAGGGTGAAGAGGTGACCATGTGAATAACATTTTCCTCCTCACACTTTAACTCAGTGAGCTTTTGGTAAATTGGTATACATCAACAATTATATTAGCTCTGAACCTTTAACCCTGTGCTGTTAGCCCACCATCATTTTGTCTCAGTTCACACTCGGGTCATAGTTACAAAGAAAAAAACACTCTCTCTTATTCCATCCTCCCCCTTTTCTATTCTTTATTACTTTTGTCTTCATGAATTTGCTTCCATCTGTAGGTTTCAGACAAAAATTCAAACGTGGCATTGATTTGACAAGGTGATAAAGACAGACCGTAAGGATCTACTTCCTCTCTGTCTCACATTTTCCCTCGTGTCAGCTCTCATTTTCCCCCTTATTGCAACTTGCCCAGAGGAATTAGAGTCACTTCCCACCAGCAGCAATTGTTAAACTTTTCAACAGTTAATGAGACAGTGCTGTTTTTTTTTTTTCCAAGTGAAAATTGAAGCCAGAGTCTTCTTCCCTTTTGTTGCACTGCTTTCATCTGACTATCGTTCTGTATCTGTTCTGCAGTCAAACCCGACTCATTCTCCACATCATCTCTTCCAAGTAATACAACAAGGTGGTGAGAAGGTGACAAATTGCCAGTCGGTGTTCTTTTCACCCTGTGCGAGTGTTCATCCTGTCCGATCAGCATTCTGACTGCATTAAAATAGATGAGAGCAGAGCAGAGGAGAGCCGAACTGAAGAAATATTAACATGCTTTGTGTGTGTAGGTGTGTGTGTGCAGGGGTAGGGTTTGCTCACACTGTTATATGTAAGTCCCACACCCAAAAATATAATTTAATGTTGAAAAAGTGAACAATTATGAAGAAGTAAACAGGTAAAACAACATTAAAATAAATAATGTAAAAAGCCAAATTACAGAGTTTTGGGTAAATGTTTAAAAGCCAATATTTTCATCCTCTTCCAGCATCTTGAGATGTAGTGGCTGAAATCTGCATCACCAAATATTTTAGTTTTACTTTGTGAAACAGCTAAAAGAGAAAAGCAGGAGGATCTGAAGGGTCTTCTTGATTTTTAAACACAGAGCACCTCTGAGATGTAGTCGGGTGCGAGGTCATGCAGTGTCTTACGAGCTAATAAAAGAATTTTAAAATCAATTCAAAAAAACTAACAGGCAGCCAGTGTAGAGATTTAAAAATCCAAGTAATGTGTGCTCTCCTTCTGGTCTTTGTCAGAAATCACGCTGCTGCGTTTTGAACCAACCACAGCTGGTTTATGGTGTTATTTGGTAGACCAGAGAGGATTATCTCGCCTGCTACTTAATTCTTACTAAAAGTGTGGATTAGTTAGTTTTAAAATGGAAATCAGTATTAAATGCTACTCCTACATTTCTTGGGTTCAGTCCATGAGTTTAGTGCAGAGGCCAGTTCCTCTCTGAGCCTTTGAACCAATGGTAGCCATTTCTGCTTTGTTCTGGTTTAGCTGTAAAAAGTTAAGTGCCATCCAGGCTTTAATATCTAAAATACATTTAAAAGTGAGTCAAACACAGCTGAGTGTCAGCATAGCTGTGGAAAGACTCCCGATGGCACTGCCCTGGGGTTAGCATGTACAAATTAATGGTCCTAAAATTCATCCGGACTAATATTTCAGTATGTGACATCAGCTGAATTTAACCTGTGATGATAATGTAAATGCAGACAAACTGGAAGGAAGTAGTTAATGTTTTAAACATGCAAGAGGAAAACCCAAACCTTAACCACATCAAACTAGTTCAAAGCTCTTTACAAAGTAGACCTGAGTAACAGACTTTTATCACCAAGCTAATTCGTGGTGATTTTTGTCCATTCGTTCAAAATGTAAAGAGGAAACAGTGACTATTACAATCAGCAAAAATTAGACCCTCTCCTGCCAGTGTTATGCAGACTCAAGGAAAGAGAAATGAAGTCCTTTTGATGTGATTTGTACTCAGTGACTCATCGGGGGTAAAACTGGTGTAAATTTAATGGAGCATCCAGCCTTTGGGCGATTATCTTGGGCTGTTTGAAGACAGGAAATAATATACGAATCATAGACAATGAGAGAGAGAAAATAAGAAAGGAGAAAAGCTGGAGGGGAAAAACAAAGAGTAGAGGTCAAGGTAACCATGTACTTTTGGTCAATGTGAAAGAAGAGAAGTATTTCCCCAATGTTAAATGATTCTTTAAAAAGGATGTATGTTAAAATAAATGCACATTTGGAGTATTTTGGGCCCTTGACTGTTGTCATGTGTTTTACAAAGTTGAAGCTGAATAGAAGAGTCAAATATGGTGATTTATCAGTTTAGTTTTGATGTGAAAAATGTCCCCCATGTCAGCTAAAAACTAAAGAACAGGCAAACGCGTTGTTCTCCTGCAAAATAAAAAAAAAATCTAAGGAAGGGGCAACTACTTGATATGACAGCAAAATGTTTAAAGCCTTCCTTCAAGCTGCCAGTAAAGTTGTCATTGCCCTGCATTTAGACACTGGATTGACTCCTTTAGATAGAGGTTGGATTAATTGCCTGATGTCAGACATATTGATGGCAGCACTTCCTGGCGTTAAGGTGCTGGTACATGTGTGCGACTCTCTCTCTCTGCCTTTATCCTTCGTCTATTCTCCCTTTCTCGTGTCGTATTCCTCTCTCACTGTCTTTCCACAGTTGTCTCAGCATAATTACATAGCCAGACAGTTAAAAGCCACGAACACAATAGAATTAATGTCTCAGCTGCTTTACAACTGTAGCTTTTTAACACACACTGACAAAAAAAAGGGCAGCTTGAAGCCTGAAATATGCACTCTATCTCTACAATCACCAGCTCTGCCTTTCATGTTCAGGAGCTCAAGCTGCTTTTCTTCCAGTTTCACCCTTTTTTTTTTCCCTTTTTCCACTTTCTCACCTCCACCACTAATTTAATTCCTAGATATAGTACGAGAAGTACCTGCAACTGAAACTGAATTACTGAGATTTTTTTTCTCTCATCTGTCTGGGAGCACATTTCTTTTGCTGCACTAATAAAAACCTATAGTCAGGTATTATAACAATATGAGGGTCTTTTTTTGAATAAGTTACACACATACACACACAGCCGAGTCATTGCTGGTAGTTTTACTCCTCCATTGTGCGTTAGTGTGTGTCTGATTGCTTTTGCATCTGTTACTTCTTCTTTTCAGCTAAAGCAACATGCTTCACCTGAACTGAACTTTACAGTTTGGTAGAAAGTCACTTTGTAAAGTGTAGTTTTCTGCAGGGAGAACAGATCCATGTGCATCCAAATAAATGTACATGTAACACGTATTTGTACTCGCTTAGTGTTTGCAGAGGTACAGGGTTTCTGCAGGTTTCAACAAGTCAAATTTAAGACTTTTTTAAGACCTTAGAATTTAAGACCCATTTCACATCCATACTGGTAAAAAAGTACACAAGACATGAAGGAAAATCGGAGGTACTGAATTACCTACAACTAGCTAACCCATGAAATTCCAATGTCTTAATGCCCAATGATCCAAGTTTCAAAGTTTTCTTGAAGAAGTTGCAGTGAGCTTCATATGTTTCCATCAGCCAGCTTCCACCCTGTATTAAATTGTTCGCTCTGGAGCAACAAACTGTTGTACTTGCACTTACCTATCTTATACAACACATCTTATCCATCTTTGCTGTGGGCTTTTCTTAAAACCCTTTAAAAACAAGCATATCGCTGGAGATTCAGAATGAATAGCATAAATCAATTTACCGTAATCCCTCACCCGTTTGCCCCAGCGATGTGATTCAAGCTGATTCTGAAAGCTGACAAGTGGAGTGTTTCGTATATATTACCAACATTACGGTATTTTACGGAAACTCTGCTTGTCGGCTTCCAGAATCAGCTGGAATCACGTCGCTAACGCAAATGGCCGAGGAATTACGGCAATTTGATTGACGCGTCACTTTCTGTCACCAGCTAAATGTTCGGGGTAAACAAGTTAAGTTTTCTCCGCTGCTATGCTAACCATACACTGTAGGCTGCCGTGGCGCGTGCACAGCACACTAGCTGGTTGTGCTTGATGAATTGTGACCGGGCTGCACAGGTACTTTGGTTCCGTTTTGTTGTTACAGCGCCTCGAAAATCGAAATATTTAAAAGCGACACTGAACTTTATGGATTTGTTTTAAATAAAAGTAACTTTAATGCATTTTTAAGACCTTTCAAAATCATATCTAAGACATTTTATGAGATTTTAGGTGAATTTTAAGGCCTACATTGAAATGATTGGATTTTAGACATTTTAAGACTTTTTAAGATCCCATGGAAACCCTGAGGTGAGTGAATGGTTCTGGGGGTAAGAACCAAACATAATCAAGGCATAGCTCTTCCCCTACCTCACGAAATGATTTATTTCTCATTCCAATCAGAATAAACATGTTTTCTCTAGAGAAACAAAATTGAGGAAAATGGAAACATAATTTACCATTAGTATGAAGAGTGTATAAACAGTAGCAACTGAGATCGATTTGGTTTTGTTTCTCAAAGTTTTCCAATAGAAATGTTTTTATGATGAATCAATTTCAAACTATTTACAAAGAAAAGCCACGCCAGCTTTCACAGTACAAACGTTATCAACCATGCTGTAGAGACTGGTAACCATGCCACAAACAGCCAAAAGTATGCATCTTTTTTGTACTTCAGCAGGCGATTCTACTGATTCATTCCTCTCTCCGAGTTGGAAAGTGTGAAAAATCAATGTAAAATCATCTGGTGATGTGTTAGAAGGGAAAAAAGAAAAGCCTTCATTGCACATGTCGGCCTCACCTCGCAGTTGAAGGACGAACCTCTGCAAACTGATCAAAAGGTTCTCTGGTACTATGCAGATGGCATGATAAAAAAATTAAATATCACAGACTGTTGACTCAGCAGGAATGTCAAAAAAATCAAGAGCAGGTGGCATCACTGCAGCTGCTGTGATGGAGTATCAACATTACAAAACAATTACTTTTTAATTGCTTTTTTAAAAAAAACACATTAAACATTCTGAGGCATACACCTGCTAATATATACAACACATGAAGGGTTCATCTCTGGCTGTGAAATTTTTTAATAATCCTAAATACTTCAAATTGTCTTGTGTTACGTATGGCTATGTCTCTCTGTCTCCTCTCCTGTCTTCCCTGGTCTCCCTCCTCCCTTTGCCTAGGTGGCTGCAGCACACCTGTGTGCCGTTACCACTCAGGGAGGAGGAGAGTATATAGGGCTGCAGGTGAGAGGAGCAGACGGAGCAGAGAGCTGAGCAGCCAGAGCCACACACACTCCTGGACAGTGTGTGAGGAGGTTTTGTTTTTGGGTTAACCTTCTCTTTTAATTAATTCCCAGCTTCCCAGGTAGTTTAGTTGGGGGGTGGTGGCTGGTCCGAGGGCCCATTGCGTGGCTCACCACGTCCACCACACCTTTTCTGTTTTTTTTGACCGGCGCCCACAGTCTCTTTTCTTTCGTGGTTTGTGTTTTGATTTATAATAAAGCATGGGAATTTTTAGTTAACAATAACCTCTTGTCCTGTGTCCTCTCTTTTTATGTTATTGGCCTCTTTAGTCGAGCCTTTGATAAAATGTCACAAAGGATCTGAATAATATGTAAAACTAGAAAGGCACTCTGAGAGCGCAGACCTCCGGCAAGCACTGTTAAGGCCAATTGATACTTTGCGCGTCCGCATGTCCGCGGTGGTGCCCGAGGGTCCGCGTCACGTAAATGTCATCGAACACGTCAGGAAGCACTCGAGCGGACAGGTGCGGAGGCGTCCGCGTGCAGCTATAAAAATGTGACCGCGTCGCCTGGGCGCGGAGGGCGTGAGCAACTGCGCATGTGTCAAAATCAATACAAGCAACTGCACTGCGCTTGCGCCAGTATATCAAGATGGACGCCTTCGAGGAGAGACTTTGCGAGGAAAATCCTTAAAAAAAAATTCCTGGATCCAGACGGTGATGCGGAGCACTTCCAAAATCTAATCATTGGTTCCTTATCCCTATCTGGACAATCCCTGAAAATTTCATCCAAATCCGTTCGTAACTTTTTGAGTTATTTTGGAAACGGACGGACGCCGGCAAAAACATAACCTCCTTGGCGGAGGTAATGAATAAAGTCATAGATGGATTAGGTAAAACTGGAAGTCTGCACAAAGATGACACCCACTCAGTTTAATAAAAATTGCCCACCTGACACATGAGAAAAAAACATAATAAATTACCCTCTGTTTTCAGTGCTGTGCAGCAAACTAAAAATGCACATGATTGTTTCCCCCTGGTCCCACCTGAGAGATCCCAGTTGATCCATAGACTTCACATGGTTTGGGTTTTCTGTTGTCTGGAAAAGTTTAATAAATATAAACCATATGAATAGAAGTCACAATGAAAGAGTTTGCGTTGCTAGGCAACACCTTGCTGAACAGGAAGAGGTGTAAGGCTCGGCCCAGAGCTTTGAATCGCTGACACTTTTTAAAACTAACATTATATGACTTCTGTCAATCTCGAGAACAGAAAGCAGCAACGTGTTCAGCACTATATTATTTTCAAAGTGTCTTTCCAGCAGAGATCAAGTGTCTCTCTTTCTCTCTTGCCTGGGACGTCTTTACATTTCTTTATTTTGGTCATGTATTCTCACTTCTCCTTCCCCTGCAGCTGTGTCTCCTTCCCAGGTTACCAGCTAATATTATTATTTTGGTTCTATAATTAGGTCCACAGCTTTTAGTTCTTAGCCGAGTCTCAGCTTGTTTTTCCCTCTTTAACACATTTAATATAAGCTCATTAATTCATAACAACAAACCTCTGGATATAGGCGTCCAGATGAACCATCCATTTACATAAAGGTATTCCACACCATCCAATCAGCTGGAAGTCACAGATTCCCAAGACATAATATTTCATATTCTTCTTTTTAATGTGTTTAACAGGGCATACAATTGTATATATGTTGTGTAAGCTGCTATTATTGTGTCTTTGATGGTCATTTGACCTCTCAGAATCCTCCCAGGCTTTACTTTTCTGTCTCTCTTCAAAATAGAAACCATGTCTTCAACTCATGAAAGTCAGATTGAGAATGCAGCCACACTCCCTCAGCTCTGTCATCTTCCCTTTTCTCTTGCTCCACCTCTGTTACCTCCCGAGTGTCTTCCATTTCTCTCTGCCACTCAAGCATGTCTCTCACTTCTTCCCCTTCTCTCCATCTCTCTCTATCTTACCAGCACCAGCAAACCAAGGTCAGGTCCAGTCATTCTTCCAGAAATCTGTTTAGTACCTACAGGTACGGACCCTGGTTTGGAATGAGGCCCAGAGTCGTGCCTCGCTCAGCCCTCTGAGGGATCACACCGTCTGTTTTGGTTTGGAAAATATCCAAGGGTCCTTGAAAAGGAGGAAGTTCAGGATTGGAAAAGATTCAAGTGCCCTCTCTACAGATTAGGCTGGGTTTTTGGATGTTGAATTTGGATCGTGCCCAAAGGTCTGAGTGAGAGTTAAAACTTGGAATGCTTGGAATGAAATGTCCTCTTTACGGATAAGGGTGGATTTACAAGTTTGGGATTGTGCCCAATGGTCCAAATAAGAAAAGGATATTGAACTTTTAAGTTTGGAACCTGTTAAGAGTATGACTTGCTTAAATTCCTGGACCAGGCACTACAAGGGTCATATATTTATCCGTGGAGAAGTCCTAGTGTTGAACCAAGGAAGCATGATTAACATTTAGAACCTGGCAAAGTGTCAGGCTGATCAAAGACCCCCTGACACTGGTGTACAAAGGCTATGAATTAAGCTTGGAGCAAAGCCAAGCAAGCATGCAACCAAGGGAGCATCTTTAAAGATCACAGCCTATCAAAGTGTCAGATTTACCCATGGCCCATGTCTGGGGAATACATAAGTCAGTTATTAGGTCTGGAACAAGTCCAGGAGTCTTGGTGGTAAGTGAGATGAAGGTGCTGATGCAGGTAAAAGCATATCCTGCAATTTTGTTTTCAATTTTCACTGGTTTATATATTCATTGCACATTTTTTGCCATGTACAGTTTCATTGTTTTTTTATTTTTTCCAGTTCTTATTTATCAGTTTTCCCACAAACATGGGACTGAAGACTGAGAATGTAACCACGAGCTCTTCTTGAAATAAACAATTTTTCCCGGAAAAAAATACCAGCAAAACTTATCTACAAATAAACTAAATCAACACAACTGTCAGATACAGTCATACTTACATTATCCAACTCTAACTCAAATATTATCTCAGGGGATGCAGTCATATCTCAAGTCAACAATTTTTAAACAAACTCATTACTTGTGTCAAAATCCAAAATGGCTTTGAACAAAGACACAGGTCATTTAGTACGTGTTGTTATTTATCCATATTTTTTTGTTTTGAGAAAATGTTTTTAAAAGCATGATTTTGTACATTGTTGCTCAAATTTAGTAACATTTATTTGCACAACTTTGATATTCAATCATCCTGGTGGCTAACAGTATAAAGAGCTGGGGGGGTTTTGTTTTGTTTAAAAAATAAATAGTTTTAAAAGTTGGCACATGAACTATAAAAAGGGGAAATGATCAAGATGTTCCATTTTATTCAGATACATATTTACATGTGCTCACCCATTTAATGGTTAAAATGTTATTACAATCTTGTATCTTCCTACAATTTTTATTCTCACTAAAACGAGAATCAAGGCTAACAAACACCATCCTTACACATGTGGAAAGAGACACACCTTGTGCTCAGTTCTCTAAAAATCCTTGTAGACTGTCTACCTGCAATATGCACTAAGTCCTCTGAGCATAATAACATAGAGTCCTAATTACAAAGCTACTATGGTTTACAGAGTTATGTTAGTGATCTTTGGTCCCCATTGTAAAAGATTATAAGAGCTGAATTTAATTAGAGCCTTTGTGATTCTGTGTGTGTGTGTGTGTGTGTGTGTGTGTGTGTGTGTGCTGCATTACTCATGCTGTGGAGACAATCATCTGTTTACACACTAACATATTGTGGACAAATAAGCAAATCCCCAAAATGTTAATAATGGCATTTTAAATGTGAATCATAAAAGGTATTGATATAGTTATTAGGAAATTACATGTCTCTCATGGTCGTGACCTTACATCAAAACACACACACACACACATAATGATCTGTGGCCACAATCACAACAGTTGTGTAACCGGTTCCACACATGCAGGTCTGTACCACTGGAGAAATAACACAGACAGGAAGTAATCTGTCATTTTACATGCTCTCTGCTGTGTGGGGCATTTTAATTGCACATGTGCAGTCAGGGAGTTATTTTTGTTATGTTTTGTTTATGATTCATTACAATAAGATTAATACAAGCGCACTAATTCAGTCATGCGTGTGTGCAATGAGTAAATTAGCATACATGCTGTAATCATATATTCACACAGATAAACATCAGTTACGGTGAGGTCATTAAAAATGGATTTAAAAACACACAGAGAGCAGCAAGGGAGTAGGAGAAAAGGGATCGTCTGTGTTGGCGTCACATCTTCCTACCTTGACCTGTCCAACGTAGGCATGATCCTGCTCCTCGGTGACGGTGAGGTTCACTGGCAGTGAAGAATTGAACAGCGGGTCGTTGTCATTAACATCTGTCACCACAATCTTCACAGTCGCAGTGGAGGTCTGCGCACACATTCATACAAAAGTTTGTGTTAGTTTTAAAGTTAAATATCAGACTAGTGTCACAAAGGTTTTTTTTTTCTGCCTGTAACTGTTTATCAAAGGACACGAGATGAATCTATTTACAAATTCTTCACCTTCTTCATCCATTTGTCCCTCTGCTAACCTTGTTATCTTACAAAACACACTCAGGTATCCATTTTGCTTGCTAATTAGCTGCACTCTGGTCCTGCAACAACTATTTACTGTAAAAATAGATTTAAAAAGTGTTGGTCCACTTGGCACCATGCTGTCAACATATGTGTCCTTTTCACTGAGAAAGGCTAAAAGCTTGGAGCCTTTGTTTATCAGACTCTTATGTTGAAAGTGTTGGTTAGCACACGGTGACTCATCAAGTATCTGTTGTCTTTATGTGATAGAAATACCTTCTCTCGAGACTGAAGAAGTCTCAAACCGTCATTAACATTTGATCGGGAAGAATGACTGATGCAAATACTTTATTCTCAGATTACACTTGTCAACATGTCCTTTACCTCCCCATGCATGCTGACCCTTTCCTCCAGGCCAGACGATGTTTAAACAATCCAAGACCTCATGTGGATCTGCCAGACACACACTGCACTGTTTACCTTTGCTAGAAGTCTTGCATACATTATCAACACCAGACCTTGGACTGCCCCAGACTATGAATGGTTGTTTACCAGAACATGACCTCTGGCAAAGAAAAGAAGTTTTGTTGCTGCAGTTATTGTCTCTTTGGGATTTGTATTTTTACACCATTTGAACTGCCATGATGAGTAGTAAGGGTTAAGGTATGAGTAATTAAGAACAATGTGAAAATGACTTAAAGGCAACCGGAAATCAAAGTGGTTTGAGTGAAGATCCATTAAAAATGAATTTTTATAGAAACTGTTCCTAATTTGTCTCCCAGTAAATGTCAACAAGTGACCAAGTGAGGGCAGAAGAGCGAAGCAGCTAAGAGGTCACCAGTTTCATAATTTGACTTTCATGAGTAGAAAAAAAAAAAAAAAAGACAGCGTCATCCAAGATTTTTTAAGAAGGGAATTGGGAGGAGGAGGAAAATGAGGGAGAGCTAAACGATTCACAACAGTGGGATTAAAAGAGGAGAAAAAAAGCAGCATGTGTGGGTGGTGTGTGGGAGAGTGACAATCAAAGAGGTGACAATAGGCTATTGAGGTTGGCAGGGCATACGGTGATGCAAGTAATTTGAATTTAAGAGCTCACTGTTGACAAAACAGTTTATCTGAATGCCAATATATGTAAAGTCGAATGAGCTGTGATCTAATGAAAAGGCAGGCTGTGAGCAAGACGGGCAAACACACAGGCGGACACAAAAGAAAGAAATAGAGTAAGCTCGGTTTTGCATCAGGGGGCTCTAAGCACATCACTTTTCAATATCGCACCCCTCAGAGTTTATTATCTAACTGATGCTGTGGCCACGGGCCAAACTTTAACACACACTCTCCTGGAGACACCATATTTTTGAAGGGTGGGCTGTATTATTTTTAGAGCTGCGCCGATATTGACTGTCTTGATTGATACATAACGTACACAAAAATGAATATAATTTAACAAAATACAGGACAGACGGATAGATATCCATTTTATATGTATTGTATTTGATATGTATTTTTAAACATCTTGGGAATGAAGGGGTTTGCGGCAGAATGTTGTGAATCACTGTGAGAATATCGGACAAATTTCTGTCTTTATTTATTTATTCATTATTTTAATTCCAGCCTTGTTGGTGAACCCACTGAATGAAGTTCAATCCATTAAGACAGTGGTCCCCAACCACCGGTCCGTGAGGCATTTGTTACCGGGCCGCGCAGAAAGAATCAATGATTTAGATACATTCCGTTGTATTGATCGTTATAGTCTGAAAGACGTTTTATTTTGAAAAACGACCAGATTCTCTCCGACTGAACTGCGCTTGTCTCGGTCACGTGATCAGACACGTTAGCCAAACAAACAAGTCCGCTAAGTAGCGAAAATGAGTAAAAGAAAACAAAACAAGCGTCTTTGGAGAGCTTCTTCGCAAAGGTGAAACTTTTTTTTTAATCCGGTCGTGTTATTTTATTTCCGCTGTATTTATCCGCCACACCTTGAAGGCCGGTCCGTGAAATTAATGCCGACATTAAACCGGTCCGTGGTGCAAAAAAGGTTGGGGACCGCTGCATTAAGATACCACAGCTAATTTAATGATGAATGCCAGTCCTTTTTTTTTTTTTACTGTGGCCATGATACGGTACAATACAGACCATTTGATGATGGCACACCCTCCACGCCAAAGTTTAAATTGTCCTCCGATCCTCCATCCTCCGATCCACAGAGTCCCTACAGTAGAGCTGCTTTACTGCACCAACTTGTAGGGTCCTCAATCTGTGGCAGTATGATGGATTCACTGGCCAAATAGCCAATTAGGCACTTTGTAGTCTGACACTCTCACAACAGGACATTTAATAATATGGCACACAAATGGGTGTGTGTGTGTATGTGCACATATGAAGACAACCCAAGGCCTTTTCGGGTGATGCTGATTAATGGGCCCGTATGAGCCAACTACACTCCAATCTTCTCTTCCCCTTTTTCTATTTCTTTCTTTTCTTGTCTTCTCTTCTGTCTCTACGTAGCTACTACAATTCCTCTCTTGTATCGCCTGCTCTCTCTCTCTTTCTCTCTGTTCACAATTCTCCACTCTCTTTTTTTTCCTCTGGTTCAAAATATAATGGAGTGTCAAGCAGAAAAATGTCCAAACTACTTTTAGCTATTTTCTGACTTCAGGACCCTTGGGGCACAAAGATAATACACTAATTGTCAAGGTCCAGAGAGCAATTGACTAAGTGTGTGTGTGTGTGTGGTGTGTGTGTATGTATCAAGGCTTGTATATGAACACCCTGTGCAATTGTTAAGGTAATAACAGCCCCTTGAATACCTCTCCATCCCTCCCTGCCTCACTTCCTCCCACTTGCTGTTTCCCTCCATATTGTGTGTGAAGCTGGGTGTAAGAGAAGGTCACAGTATTATAATCAGCATTTTCTTTCTCAGAGGGATCTTAAACTTTACCTTTTGTTTTTAATGACATGTGGCGGAGGAGGAGGAGGAGGAGGAGGAGGAGGGGTGAGGCGAAGAGTGGGAATGTTTTAAATGCTAGACTAATGGAGATGATGGAGAGAAGAAGAGAGGAGAAGAAAGGGAAACTGATGAAAGCCAAAGGAGCGTTGACGATAGAAAGACGGGAGGGCAGAAGGACTCCATCCAATGTCCTCATTTGACTTTCATGTGAGAGTGAGTGTGAGCAAATGTGCGATTTGACTTTAAAAAAAGAGACGAACACAGCGAGAGCGATAGAGAAAGAGAAGGTGAGTCTGGTGACCTGTGCTCAATTACAGTAGGTAGGTAAGAAATTGAGCCAGAGCACACACAACACATTTATTTTCAAAACAGCTGCTGTGCTTAATCAAACACATCTAGATAAGGAAAGAGTTTTCATTTTTAAGCATTTATCAGAGCTGAGGGAGGTGCAGTGAGAGGGTGGAGATGCAATACAAGTAAAGATAACTGTATGTTCAGATAATCTCTCCATAGAGACAATAATAGCATTGTTAGCCAATCATGGTGTGAGTATAAATAGCAGATCTTTGGTTTTACAGGTATAGAGAGGTGTGGGTAGGAGAGAGCATTTTTACACTTTAAGTATATTTACCTCTGGAGGGTTTTCACCTTGGTTTGCTTGTTTTAGTGTTTGTTTCTTAGCAGCATTAAGGAAAACAGATCTCGATGATTTTTTTAGACAGACAGGGAACGAATGCCAACAACAGACAATGTAAATGTATCCCAGCCCCCCCGATGCTGTTTAGTGTACAGCATCAGGACCACTGGATTAGGCCTTGATGATGGTTTGTGCTCTTTTACACCTTTTCCACCAAACAAGAACGGGTGCTAGGTCCGTGCTGGTGCTAGTCCTGGTGGTTAGTTGGTTCAGATCCCGTTTCTCCTATGAACTGGTTTGCTTTTCCACTGGCAAGGAGCCAAGTTGGGGCCGCGTCACCGTAAAAGGTCAGTACGTCGCTGCATAGGTAGCCGGTTCACAACAACTGGCCACTAGCAAGCTAGCAGCTGTTAACAAGCTACTGTTACCCTGTTACTATCAGTCAATGAAAAATGAATTTGTTTCAGCAGATATTCTAGTTACAACATGATTGAGTTAACAAAGCAGTTTTGCATTGCTACGTGTGGTATTTATTCAGTTTTGGGAAATCACAATGTCCTTGGCGAAGTGCACCCTTGCTGTAATAATGTTTAAATGGAGGAGCTGATCGTGTGCATAGAAGTGTTGTTCCTGGTTTTACAAGTCTACACTGAGATCCAGAGCCAAAACATCCAACTGTTAGTGGCTACCATATTTTCATTACTCTACACTTCTACTATCG